>JBBBVU010000010.1:20449162-20488457 GCA_037177055.1 Atherinosoma microstoma
CTTGCTGGGATAGGCTCCAGCCCACCCGCGACCCTGCGTGGATTAAGCGGTACAGAAAATGGATGGATGGATGGAGTAAATCTCAGAAGGTTGCAGCTGAAGATCAGTTTCTTGGTAAAACATGAAGCACCACAGAGGATTATAAGATAAAGAGCCCCTGGGCACAGATGTGTAACAGGCCCCCTGGTACACATCTGAGGAGAAAGACCCCAGAAAAATACTGAAAAGCCACAAACTATACAAATACAATTTCTAGTTTATTTGTATTTTGCAGATGCTTGCACTGCTTTGTCTCATTTTGGTCATTTCATGTTTCATATTAATAGTTTTAATGGCTGTGTGGTTATAATTATTTCTTTTTGTGGTCAGTTTAGCTTTTTTACGATGGTCTTATGTCTCATTTTGGCTAGTTTGCATCTTTGTGGTTATGTTGTTCCTTGATTGGTAATTGGCATCTAATGTAGCCATTCTTTTTTTATTTTGGGTCTTATTATTACCTCCGCCAGAGGTTATGTTTTTGCAAGCGTACGTTGTCCGTCTGTCCGTCCGTCCGTCATCTGTCTGTCTGTTAGCAACATCCCTCAAAAAGTAATGGACGGATTTTGATTAAATTTTCAGGACATGGTGTAAGGGACAACTGATTAGATTTTGGGGGTGATCCAGGTCACCGTCTGGATCACGGAATTTTTTTAACACTAGAACCGCCAACATACAAATACATTCTAGATCCACCAGAGGGGGTCATTCTGGCATTGACACAGCTCCGGTAGAGGACACATGCATTCAGTGCTGCGATGTCCAAAACATTATTAAACACCGCCCATCTTCTACTGACAGCTAGATGTTATAATCTGACATTGTTTGACCCGGATCATGTTGATATTCTGGATCTGGAGATCCAGAAGGTTCAAAATAATGAGGGTACTGGGTGGGCTGTTGGGCCTTTAGGGGTTTTTCTCAGGTGAGTCACCCTATGGCTTGGCGGAGGTCTGCGCTCTAGTTATAAATAACTTTGGTCTTAATTTGTGTCACATTCTGATAGTTTTAATGGGTTTGTGTCACATTTGGTTGCTTTGTGTCATGGTGGGGTCAGTTGGCATGCCTTTGTTGCAGTTATGTTTTTGTGTGGTAAATTTGCAGTGGGTGTGTTTTTAGTCTCTGTCACTGGGTCAATATCTTTTTCTGGGATAAGATGACAGTGTCTCTGACTTCTTTAGCCCTAGAGCCTATCACTGTTTACTAAGCTGTCTAGGAGCATAGCTGAAATCCTGGTTGAAGAGCAGTAATCTAATTTACAGTAACAGAAATCTAATTTACACTGCCCGGTACTTTTCATACCCTTTCCCCTTGCATTTCTTTTTTTTCCTATAAACCATTATACGTATGCACCAAACAATGAATGGTTTATCGAGACCATGAACATCGTATTTTCAATTGGTGGAGACATGATGCAGACAGACATCCCCAACAGTTTCCTTAAGTTGCTTTCTGATGGTGAGTTAACTCTGTTTATTCTGTTGAAATCCTAAGTTGTATTATTTAATTAGCAACCACACACTATCATTAGTTGGAGTGTTTTAATGCTTAATGATTCTGTTTTGGCCAGGATTTGACAGTGTGGAGGAGGACAGGAAGTTGAGGCTCTTCGCTGTGAATTCATATGTTTCTCTGCTGCAAGGAGAGCCTAACAAACTGCCACAGCGCTTCCTCCAAGTCATCTGTTGGGTGAGTGCTGCCAGTAATGGAGCAAGGGAGAACCAGCAAATCATAAAATTTCTGGTTTGAAGAATTCTTCATAAACTCCAGGTTTAACAAAGAGTGTTGATGTAGATTTGATAAAAAATACCAAAGGAAATAAAGTCTAGTCCTTCAATCCTCCACCTGGGTCTTGATCCACATCTAAATCTGATGGATTTTTCCTCTGGCCATACTCCAGCTCTCCACCAACACTGCGAAAGCTCAGCTTTAAAAAAAAAAAGAAAAAAAAAAACAATATAAAAAGAAATACAGCATATATTACTTAAAATAAGCTAAAATATCTGCCAATATAAAACAACAATTTGACCGTTTATAAACAAGATAAGTTCCCCAGCCTCAAAGACTCAACTATCTTTAAAGTGGAGCGACCAGACTGAAAACAAGTACATTTGTCCTATTATGAGGAGTAAATGTAAGAATTATTAAAAGTTTTATGCTAATCAGCATTCATCATAAAGGTTTACAATGTTGGTATTTCTAGTTCCATGCACTATAAATCAGTAATTCCCAGTAATAAGTTAGAATATTTGAAGATAATAAAGAATGAAAGTGCGTAATGCAGGTGAAATGTTTCTGCATGAAAGTTGGATTTATTCAAGATATTTCATATTACTTAAATTTTAGTTTTTGCAGTAAATGTTTATAAAAATTCATCTTTGTACTTTTTTTTTGTGCGAATAATCAGATTTCATTGATAACTTAAGCCTAGCTCTATATTAAGGTATATTTTGTAGTTGTTTTTAGTTTACAGACCAAGAAAATAAAAAGTGAAACAATTTTTTTGGGAGAAATGTCATTCTGTTAAAAAAGGATCAAAGTTCAGCAGTGCAGTCTATTGAAAATATTGCATCTTAAATCTATCACATATTAAATCTTGAGCTCTACACTTTTATGTATGCTGGAGTTTCGATCACTATCTGCTTTGTCCAGGTCCTCGGGGAATACTCTCATCTGAAGGAGGATCTTGAACCAGGCTTAGTCCTGAGGCTGCTGGCTAAACTGTTGGACATGAAGGGCAGCAGCAGTGAAACTAAGAGCTGGGTCCTCATGGCAATGACCAAGCTCTGTTCAGGTGGAGCAGTGCTTTCTGCAGCTCAGGAAGTTTCTGAAACATACAGCAGCTCCTTGGACACAATGCTGAGACAAAGAGCACATGAACTGCAGTACCTCAGTCAGAACTCAGAGCTACAAGTCAGGGTGTTACCTCGAAGTGACCGCCCTGAGCCTGTGGAGGTAATGTGTGAAGGGCTGCTGACTTGATGTTTAAAAACACAGAGTACTTTGTTTATAATGAGCAAAGTACTCCTAGAATCCAGTCATAGAGAGATAGAAATTAAACATGAAATTAACTTCTAATGTCTGCTGCATTTTTGGCAGGTTAGTGCTTGTTATCTCACCATTGTAAGAACCTGTATACACATGTTCTCAATATTAAAGTTAATTAGATTAATAACAGTAATAATAACCAAAACAGGGATAAGCCTTTCAGCTGTAATCAGATAATCTGTTTTAGCATGCACGGGGAAGTCTGGTGGTTGGAGTTTGCCACAGAACTGTTTGTTTATGTTCAGATCAAAAATATTATTTGAATTAATAAAAAAAAAAAAAAAACGATTCCTTGTTTTTAGGTTCACATCATCATTTACTTGTCTTGTATGGTTAAACAAAATATAAAAACAAACAGGCACCCATGCATGACATGAGTAGGTAACGTTCCTGCCTCACTGAGGGAGATGTTTGCTGTAAACATGTTTCTTTCCAGGTGGATTCCTCGCTGTCGTTTCTGGATGGATTTGTGTCGGAGGCGTTGGCTGCAGGCGCTGCACCGTACAAGCCTCCTCATCAAAGGCAGGAGGAGCTGTCTCGATCAAAAGGTAAAACTTGTTCAAACATTTTGGAAGCATGTTCAGTGCCTCCATTTGGGTTTGGTCTGACCTTGTTGTCTGTCTCAGCACTGAGTCTGGAGCCCTATGGCCTGTCGCTGCCAATCAGCATGTCCTCCTGCAGCATTGCAGACAGGCAGTCTCCCACACTGTTGTCTTTTAGCTCTGGTCTGTCAGGCGACAGCACTGACCTCTTACACAAAGGAGGGTATGTGGACTCAACACGCACACAGCATCTGGCAGAATTAAAGTTGTTTATCTTCATGAGCTTGTGCTACAGAGTTCCTGTTTGTGTTTCAGCTCTACAACTTTGAAGCTGGATGGTGTGAAAAGGTTGTGGGGTAGAGAGGGCTACTTGATCCAGAAAGAACCTGTAGAAGAAGCTGCCCAGGTTGAGGTTCCCAGTCTGCTCCAGTCTCCCAGCCAGCAGGGCGACAGCGATGGCTCACATAGCCAGACTTCAACTCCCACACCAACGCCTGATTGCGACCAAGAGAAACAGCAGCTGGCCTCTTCGCTTTTTGTCGGCCTTTCCTCCCAGAGCTCAGTGTGTCTGGTGAAGTTAATCTTATATATAAGTTTTAATTAGGCTGTGTAAATCATAAATGCAATATGCGATTAAATGAACATTTGAAGATGGAGGTCATTAGCTGTGAAGCAACTGCATACTCAAGACATTCAGTCTAAAGAGTTCTAAATTAAATGCATAGGCCAGGTTGAAGGTTTCTGGATGCTTCTGCTGTATTTCTGTATATTATACTAGAAATGTTCAGTATTTTATCACTTTATTTTTGTTTGAGCAGTATGATCAATTGAAGTGAAGGTTGAATATATTTTCATGTGTGCAATAGAATCGATCGTAAATGGTTATTCACGATCAGTCTGATATGATGTTTTTAAGCTGATTAACAGTTTTTATACTTATGAAAATGTGAAAAAAAGTCTTATTTTATAAAGAAAAAACGTACATAAACACTACAAATGTATGTATGTGCCACAACTCAAAGTTTTCTCTCTAATAGATGGGAAAATCTGAGGCAACTCCCCAGCGATTCAGAAGAAAACCCAAAGGACCCAGCACATCCTCAACTACCAGTGAGCAACTGGCCAACCAGCTCGTCTCACCTTCTACTGCTGTAGATAACCTGCTGTGTAACAACCTGCTGGACTCCAACACCTCAGAACTGGTTGTTTCTTCATCTGAACAGGCGACTCAACTCTCTGAGGGCCTCACTACTGCTAATGGCACCTGTGATGCAGAATTAGAGTTAACTGACGGTGACATGAAGGGATGTGACCCTGCCGTCGACAGAGATGATGATGATGATCGTGAGGTAGCAGCTGACCCTGATCCACATGAAGACCCAGACAAACATAAAGACTTGTGTCTCGCCTCTCGTCTTCCTGCAGAGCTCTCTGGACTTTCTCACTCAGAAATCACTCCTGTATGCACCAACCAAAGCCTGGATCTCTCGGCCTGTCATGTAAACAAAGAGGATTCTTTATTGCTTGTTGTATTTATTGCCAACTCCACTGACTCTGCCATTCAGCAATTACTGGTGCAAATCATATCTGAAGAACTTGAGGTAATTTATAGACTAGAAAAATCTGTGTGGAATTGTTTTTTCTAAATAAAATATTTTCTTATGACATTTTTCTTCTTTTTATTTTTTTTTTTTAGGTATCCTGTGTGTGTGACAGTCCAGTGGAAGAGGTGAGAAGCCACGGTGTAGCAGTGTATCAGTATTGTCTAACTGTAAAAAGGCCTTCGGTTCACTTTGACCTGGTTGGGATGGTATCTTACCAGCTGCCTGCTGAGACGCCTCACACAGTGCAGTTCTCATACAAACTTCCTCTGACAAGCTTCATCAGGTGAGATATCTTTGCTGTTTTTCTAAGTTTGGCCTTGTTAAGGAAACTAATCAAATTAATTTCTCCTGCAGACCTTTGACAGTGTCCACAGAGGAATACGGCACGATGTGGCTGGCCTTTTCTCATGACACAAAGCAGAATCTAACGCTGATGAGTGATGACCAGCAGCCTCTTGTAGCCACTCTAAATGCCCTGAAGAAGAAACTTCTGCTTCATGTTGTGGAAATTATAGGTAAAGAATAATCTGTTGCAGTATGAGAGTGTCATTTGATGTGGGGAAAAAAAAGAGTACAGACAATATGTCACACGTTTAAGTCCTCAGATTTATTAGTTGATTTATTTTGATTTGTTTTCATTTGAAACTATATTTCCCCAAATTTTTTATCTAGTGTAAAATTTAAAAAAAATACACTGATTCCCCCCCCCTCTTTTAAAAAAAAGTCATTTTAATTGTGAAATCACTTTTCGGGGTTGATGCAATTACAGGTACATATTAATCAGTAACAATTATTACAACCATAGGTGCTTGGGGGACACATAATTAAGATTTTAATCACAAGTCACATTGCAGAAAGTTGCAGTTTTTTACTTTGTCATAAGTATTTGTTAAATGCAAATTGTCCCAGAATGTGAAAACAATCAATGACTGGCTTTTATCATTGTCCCTTTCAGGTGAGGAAGGTATTGTGGCTTGCCGCCTTCTTCAGGATCAGCCATGTCTCATGCACTGCCGCGTGCATGCTGGCATGCTGGCTGTGTGGCTGCGCTCTCCCGTTCCTGACTTACCAGACTGCATGCTTTATCACTGTCAGAGAGCCTTACAGGAGTGTTGACACCACTGAGCAACTGCATGACCAGGCCCGACACCACTGCAGAGAGAGGTACACAGAGCCGCAGTACAGGACGGAGCTCGAGATATCTGCTGCTGTGATTTCATGTCTTTATTTTCCGTTCCATACTGTTTATCTGTTTCTTCCTCTTTTAAGTTATTTAGTGGGCTTTGGTTTCATTTATAAGACTTCTGTTTTTGTTTAACTTGAAATAGTCTTACTTTTTCACCGAATTATAGGTTATTGAAAATCATTGAAAGTCATGGCAGATAACAAGCTCAGGGCTAAACGATGGTATGTTTTCGAAACATCATCATTGTCTTAAAAAGATGACAGGAATGCTTAATGATTCATAAGTTGTTTCATTTTTTGTGTTAGATAATAGTGGATTAACTTGTATTTCTACTGTATTATTATTTTTTTAACTGAATTCAAAAAGACACATGATAATGAATTTAGAGAACTATTTTGGCTTTGGCTAAAATCTACAAACTGTAATAAAAGACATGTCCTGCTTTTTGATTGTGAACTGAAGTTTAAAAATCAAGTAGATTTTTGAAGAGAGAGCCAATTAAAGGGTTTGGCAGTAAGTAGGTTTTATTGTTTTTAGTGAATTTTGTTCTAGATTTGTTGGTGAAATCATTTCTCGATGATGTGCAAACAAGCAGGAAGGAAAGTTTCTTTTGTGCATCATTGATGTCACTCTTCTTTCATGGAGTATAGCAGTGGTGCAGTGTTCATGACTTTCCATGTGATTACTTCTAAAGTTGCATTTATGTACATTATCATTTTTGTGAAGGGCATCAAAGTATTTCTTTATTATTAGTTTTTAGAATTGCTTCACATTACTTCTCAGCCCTGCTTTACTCTTGACCTCTCAGCCTCTTAAGAAAGGAAATCAGAGGAATTGCTTGCAGTTTACACTTTGATGGTTCTATTTTTTTTCTTTTAAATGTTTCGCTTTCTTTGGCGAAAGCACAGAAATGTAGAAGTCAATGAAAGGGATTCCAGCTGTTTATAAATTATGTCAATTTCTGTTGGCATTAACAGTTTTTTTACAACAAACTTTAAAATGCTCCAGCTAACCTGTTAGCATCCACTGAAGAAGTTTCAGCACAGCAAAACAAAGGCTTACTTCCTTTGTTTCAAAGTTTGCTTAACGTTCTTCATTTCTTTTGTCCATCTATATGGTAAGACTTCTTTGTCTTAATCGTAGCAGTTGTCCTCTCATGCTACGTCATCCATTCGACATAATGATGCCTAGTGACTGTTTCCTTCTTTGTGACATAATTATCTATGCACTCATGCTTCTCTAGTCATTCTGGTTAGAGGTTGAATTAAGTGGTCTTTTATTCATAAATTTTTATATCGATTCAGTGTTAAAAAACATATTTATTGAGTTTATTTTCTAAATATTTTGTAATTATTTTGCAAAAAGAAGAAAGCATTGTGCTTCATTTACTCATCAAATGCTCTGTGTGGGGTTTGATTTTTTTCTGTTTGTATGACCTGTCTTAGTCTGAAGGGAGAGTTGTTTTTGTTTGTTCTTTTTCTGCCACATGAACTGACTTATAGTACAGTGTTATGCTGAGGGTGTCTATAAAACTCAACTTTAACCTTATGCCTTATGTTCTAATGCCAAGATGGCATGTTTGATTTGTGCCTGTGGTACAGAGAAAAGTCCTTATTTGTTGGAGGGCCTGCCACTACATTCTGGTAAAATATGAATAAAGTTGACATGTGTAAATTGATATTATCTTGTCTTATCATTCATGGTATTTAAATTATTATAAAGGACATATAGGCAAAAAAATATTTAAAATGTTAACTTTATGGTTTTTGTGTATTTGAAGCAGCAAATGTGAAAAACAGCACCAACATTTTGCCTGTATTTATTTGTTATCTGCATTTCTGCCCAACTCTATCCTTAAAAGACATGACACATCACTCATTTGATTGCAATGTTACACTGCTTACTACACCATAATAGTACATTAGTTATACATGCTGTATAACTATCATCAAACATAGACCATAATGAGTAATTAACAATATGGAACATTATTATTTTCCTATTATTAGATTTTTTTGCCACTGTAGCAGGCATTTAGTCTAAACTCTCTAGCTGGCACAATATCACAACATGCATTTAGGCCTTTATTTCTTGGATTTCTATATAACATGAGTTGAGACAAAGAGCAGAGCAATGTGTAGTTTTCTATCTGCCAAAATATGCAACCATAAATGTTAATGCTTGGCGGTGTCAGATTACACAAAACATCCGCTGCTTCATCGGAAATAAACTGTTAATGTGTTGAAGTGTTTAAATGGTCTTGACCTGTGACTATTTCCAGGTCAGCAGATCTTACACTGCAGCAGTCACACACACATTTCACCATTTACAACTGCAACATGCTGTTATCAAAGATGTAAAAGATTTTCCTATATTTCAGAGCTGGCTGTGTGGGGTTGTGTTGCACGAGGGATGAAGCGCATAGTGAGGCTGTGCTTGTCCTCCACGGGCTGCTGCGATAGGTTGTTGGTCTGCCTGATGCTGTTGAGGGTGCAGCCTTGGCGGGGACACACTGTGTAACGAGACAACAGAGTAATCAAGATGGCCTTCATCATCACCATGGCGATGTGTTTACCCACACAGGAGCGAGGCCCACAGCCAAAGGGCTGGAAGAAGCGACTGGGCACCTGCCAAACAGAGGAAGTAAAGACTAAACGGTTGTTTATTTTGCCCCTGAGAGCCACACATTGTTGCACAACATCCAGCTGACTCACCGTATTGTCGAAGTTCGTTAGGCTGAACTCTTTTGGTTTAGGGAAGAATTCAGTCTTGTGCATGAGACCAATGTTTAGAATGATGTTGGTTCCTTTCTTGATTTTTGTGCCTTCGATGTCATCATCCTCCAGAGCTTTGCGCATTGTGAAATCAACCACAGGATGAAACCTCAAAGACTCATTGATGAAACTCTCCATCACTTTAAATCTTTCAAAGTCAATATTCTCTACAGCTTTTCCCCCTGCAACGGAATGATCTGTTAAACCAGCTTCACGTGTCAGAGTAAAACTGTTAATGCAGGATTGTAAATCTGCACTAACTCAGCGTGGTGTTCATCTCTTCCACGATCTGCAGCTCCACGTCAGGGTTCTGCTTTAACAGCATCAGCATGAAGAAAAGGCTGATGGAGAGTGTGTCAGGAGCTGCAATCACCATTTCCAGCACACACTGCCTGACGTTATCTGCTGAGAGCTCTCCGTGGTTCTGTTACACAGAGCAAACAAGCTAAAAACAACAGAGCAGTAACTCCATCACACATAGATCCTTAAAAAGTGACTAACCTGAGCGAAGATGAGCTCTGTTGCAAAGTCAAAATCATCATCCAGCTTCTCAGTTTCATTAATAACCTTTCTTTTTATTACAAGCAGGTTCTCCATAACATCCTGCAACTCTTGGCTGTTGGTGCAAAAAAGAAGCACAAAGATGAGACCGAAGAAATCTACGACTAAATGGTGAGTTAATGGGATGTTTTGATGGGCTTACGCTGCCTTCTTATGCTTGTTGTACAACCATCCCATCTTGAAGAATATATCAGGCTTTATTAGAACTGTTTGCCAGGTTTCAAAGTAGTTATGGATTTTCATAAGCAGTTCCTTTTCTTTGTCATCATGAACAAAAACAAAAAATAATAATCAGGAGCTGCAAACTTCTGCGCAAAAACTGGTAAAAAATGTTTTATTTACTGCCAGAAAATACAATTAGACTAAAGCGTTCTTAGGGAACATGCAACTGACCGTTGAGTGGCACCCTGAGAAAAAGCCTATTAGAGATATCAACCACAATGGCTCTCAGCAGATTGAGGGCATCCACGTGTCCAGAAGAGTCGGTCATGTCTTGCAGGCTGTCCAGGTGTTTGGTTGTGGCGCTCACACAGATTCCCACTGTCCTCTGAAGGCCGGGGCCTGTCAGAGCTGTGACACAGAATTATACTGTACAGGAATTCTTTAAAACAGTATTTCATTCATCAAACAAATTACCACAATTCTCAGACTTCTCACCTTTATAAAAATACATCCTCACTTTTTTCCATAGCGGTATATCACTGTTGAAAATGATACCCCTCCCATCCATCCCAATACACTCTAGGCCTTTTTTGCTCCCAAATCTGGACGTGTAGTGAGCACTTCTCAGTACATGGTACACAGCAGACGACCTGCGGAAGAAGCTTTGGCTTTATTTCATTGTAGGTTTTTCCTGTCAAATTGAGTGTCAGGAAGTTTGATCTCACCCGCTAAGGATAAGGGTTTCCTCCCCGTTAATCCACACCCGGACAATGCTGCCATATTTGTTGTTGTAGTAGTTGCACGCAGTTCCAATGCCAGTCCATATGAATCTGGTGTAGGAAATAATCGGACCAAGTCCTGCCAAGAATAAAGGACCTGATGAGGAGGAAAAGGTCTTTATTTAGAGCCCAGCTGACCCAAGTTCAGTTCTCTAACAGACGTTGGAGACAGTTGTGCTCAAACATCAGTTTGCAGGGTGGGATCAGTCTGTACAAGTTGTTCAACCAAAACAAAAGCTTAAGTGCCTCACCGTACCTGGTATGTGCGACTGGTGTGCTTGACTCCAGGCGATGAACAGAAACAACAGCAGCAGAAGGAGCAGAAGTGGGGTGACTTCAGACACAGTTTGAACCACCAAAGGGCTGACGGTGAGCACCTCTGGCAGCATCATGAGTAGTTTTACTCATCCACTGTCTGATCTCAGATAGGATCTAATTCTCCATCCACCAGGAGAGAAAGCAAATGTTGGTTGGGAAAAACAAAGGAATGTTCTCCCCTGTAATCCCTCTGCCCTTCAGTGTTGGGAGGTAGCGCAGCACCCAGATTTATTAAAACCAAAATACACCCACTCTGAGCTTTATGGTGATCTATTTGTTTGAGTAAAGTTCATCTTCTAACATTATGGTTATCAGTTTTAAGTGGGTTATCCTCAAAAACCTTATTTATATTTGATTATTGTATATAGCCTATAACTATTTTCTGTGACTTTGTTAACATAATTTTCACAGTCATGCATATTTGTTAATGTATTCTTCCTATTATTACACTGAGTTTAAGAAAAAAACATTTAGATTTTTCTTATAATCTGCTCCTTTGGTATTTTACACAGCAACTTTTAGAATCGGATTCGTCAGATCTTTGTTTGCAACATTATGTAGTTTGTGCCTTTCTAGACATAATGGGTTGAGCTTTGTTTTAGGTTTCTCTATGTTAAAAACTGAAATGCAAAAACTTCTGCAGGAAATTCGGCCCACTAAACTACAAAACAGCTGAACGGAATCAGCTACACGGAGTAAAACAATACATAACTTGTTCATGATGTGACATGGTTTTAAAAGGAAACTAAAAAAAAAAAAAAAATGAAAACTGATGAATAAAAACATCCAAGCACTATTACAGTCTCCTTTACTATAGTCTCCTTTATCTATTTTTCATTTTTCAGCTGACCACAAACACATTGTCTCAGCATTCTCAACAAAAAAAATCAGTTTAATTTAAATATTAATCACATGAAGTCAGTATCTTAGAATTATATTTCTTTAATTGTTTTCAGTTCTTTGAAAAAACAAACAAAAAAACCCAACTAAAATGATGCTCCTTACCTCTATGAAGCTCTCCGACCCCCGACAACCGCAGTTTGAAGAGATGCTAAGCTCCCTCCGCTGGTTTTAAAGGTGATCAACATTCTTCCAACAAATAAATCACAGTGAATCAAGTGTTTATAAATCCTTGGTTGAGCCTTCACTTTACCGGTTGCTTGGAAACATCACCACTTTTGGGTTACAAGGACTGTTACATGACAGAGTAGTGAACAGGCCTGACAACAGCACACATATAAAACACAAATTGGCAAAGAAGATTATTTTTTTCCCATTCATAAGAATGCAAAAAAGGTCTTTCTTTGGTTGCTTTTTTTTTTTTTGGAAAGGATTACTTCACATTTAGCTTTGTTGTGCAGAGAGAAACCCCACCGTCCAATTCATCAACCCAGGAGGCTTTTCAAGGGGAAATTAATTAGCTGGGTCAGGCTGACCCATGTCAAAGGAAGCAGGCATTCACTCAGTGGTTGAAGTAGGGAAACGGGTAATAGGAGAAAAATGATTCATTCTACAAGATAGATTTTAATCATTTCATTTAAAACTGCTTTTCATATGCCTGCAAGTATATATTGCTTTATAGATGCAACTTGAAAGGGAGAAACAGTATTTGTGGACATGTCATGTTGTTCACAATGAGCTGTCCTTCAAACTTACTACATCTGAATAGCTGTGAGACTATAGGTGGAGATAATGGCCTCACATATTTGTGTTGATGTGCTGGTCTGCATCCCAAATTAGCTGAGCAAGTTAGTGTGCCTTTTTGTTCTAAAAACTGGAATGATTTGGACTTTTAAAAAAAAAATTTTTAAAGAAAACTTTAATATTACTTTTACACCAAGAAGCAAAATGTTATGTAACTTTGATTCTGTGCATATTGTGAAAAAAAAATCACTTTTCCGGAAAGGATATTTTGACACCCACGCATGTACTCCCACACAGTCTGCTCTTTTGTTGATTTAAACAATGTTTCCCTTGTTCCAAACTTATTTATTCCACTTCCATGTCATTTTGAGTGGGATGGGCTGCTGATAATCTTGAACGGAAGAGCACCAGAATAATAGAGCACCACACAGTCTGCAGGATATGTCATTCTTTAAATATGTCCATAAACTGCTTCTAAATCAAGCGAGCCCACAGACTTAAACTGCCTATCAGTTGCTTATTGCACAATGCATCATGTTTCCCTCTGTAGTCACACAAGACACATTTTGACATGTTTATTCCTCTCCAACAGCTTGAGTGCGGTTTCACTCTGACGTCTCATCTGTTGGCAGCTCTTCAGATATAGCTGTGTGTGCTTGCGAGTTTCAGAGCTCAGATCACTCTGCAGCTGAGGACCAGGAAACACGGCACAAGCATGAAACATGAAAACATTCTCGTATGGAAAGTACTGCTGGTGGGAATGTGTGTTCTGCTGCTCTTGGGCTTTGCAGGTTTGGTTTTCCTGCTGGTTCAGCACGAAGAGCTGGCAGAGGAGCTGGTCAGGCTGGAGTCCCAGGTGCAGGAGTTGTCACAGAGCTGCAGGCTGCAAGCACGAATCCTGCCAGATTACATCGGAGAGACAACAGAGATGAAGAAGCTCCACCGCAGCAGACGAAACCAGGAGGGAAATCCAACACAAAGCCAAGACAAGGACATGCTGATGCTGATGACATACTCCATGATTCCTGTAAGACACCCAAACGATTTGCATGTAGTTTCTTTTGAGAGATTGTGAGATGTTTCAAAAGGGGAAGAAATTTATTAGCTACTGTTTAGAAGAGTAGAGAAATAAACTGTTGTTTACTGTCATCTTTGATTGAAAAGGTTTTAAAATTTCCCTTTTGGGACAAGAGAACCCGTCTTCATTAATCAAAGAATCCAAACAGTCTGTTGCAGCAATTTAGAGGGTTTGAGTTAAGATATTTCCTGTATAAATATTTTGAGGAATGGAGCGTGACTGCTGCCGGTTTGTTACTCCCTGGACTCATATCCTGAAAGGCCTGGCAATACTTCAGAGATTGCTACTGTGTAGTTTGATGGGAAGTAACAGGCTGCAGCCTACAACTGTTTTCATTATCAACTGATCTTAGCATGTTTTAATTGTATGATTATTTAAAACATGAATTACCTGCGTTTTCCCAGGACATAAAATGTTGTTGTATCAACATTTTAAACCAGAATATATTCTGTTTCTTATCTTTGAGCACCAAGAAAACCAGCAAACATACAACATTAATTATAGATGATTACTCAGTGTTATTTGACATGATTTCAACCAACATAATTGATTATTTTGATAAACCTTTTCAGTTCTAATTGAAGGAATAACACCAGTGGACTAAGAATAACTTTATCCTATTGATTTGGTTTGAAAGTGATTAAAGATTAAATTGTTTTACCTTGTGGCCACAAAGGATATTGTACAGGGCAGATTTGTATTTCACTTTTACTTAAGTCAGGACTTGACTGAGTCTTTCTGTTTATTTTTGCTTTCAGGTCAAAGCCTTTGTTGATCTGTGTAACAACTCCAGAGGAATTTGTTTAACAGGTGCATGTTTAAAATATTTTCCACTCCAGTTCTGTATGTCTGTGTGCTGTCTCTACACTATTCAGTTTAAATGGATTTTCATTGATTTGGTTTTTTTTTCCAGGTCCACCCGGACCTCCAGGTAAATACTTACGTTTCGGTTTAATGTGTAATTTCCGTGTCACTACAGGAAAGGGTTAGGTTTATCTTTTTGTTTTATCATTATTTTTGTGTATCAGGTTTGCCTGGTAGACCTGGACCACGTGGTGCACCAGGTCCAGAGGGCAGACGTGGAAGAAGAGGTAAGGGTTTTTTTTATGTCTCACAAATCTCTAACCATCTCTGTAGAATGATCTGATGCAGTACAGCAGACCAAAACAGACGAACAAGTCCAGAAGCAGAAGTTGTTTCCATGTGTCAAACAGTCCATCATTGTTCAGCCGGGATTGCACAACATGAGCGTCCCACTCACTGTATGCAAGACACTTTGTCCACATCTGCCACATGACTATTTACTGTTGCACGGTATAAATGTTTGCTGCAACTGCTTAACTTTAATTATGTTGGGTTTTCAGTCATTTTGAACCAGGAAACCAGTGTGTGACCAAAACCTTTATCTTTTACCCATTAGTTGTCTCAGTTCAGCTGAGATTCATTTGGCAGAAAGTAACAACAACAACAACAACAAAAAAGCTTTTCATGTTCAGTCATGCTTTGACAGATTCACAGCCCAGCAATAAACTTAAACTTATCCTACTTTTGTTGTCTAGATTTCTAGTTTGGCGGTTTGTACTAATGATAGCCTGTCAAAGGTTGGCATGCTCCAGCAATGCAAAATAAAAACAGGATGCAGCAACTTACAAAACTTTGAACACTAGGTATAATTGAAAGTTGTGAAAAGACAACTAATTAAATGCTGAAATTTTAAAAGATTATTATTTTTTGGACAAATATGTCATTTGGGTGTACAAGCAGTCAGGTTCAACAAAGATGTGACAAGACCATTTTTAATTATGTGATTATGGTTTGCAAAATTCATTTCATCCCTCTGATCTTTGTCCTGGAGGATGCAGTGTCCATTATTTCCTAAGTTCTTTTCAGATTTTTATTCATCAGATCAAAAGAGAGTTTTTCAGTGAGTCCATGAAGATCACGGCTCCATTTGTGCTTACAGAGATTTGTTTGTATTCTTGAAATAACATAATCTAATAACATAAGATACCAAAGAGGACAAAATCTCTAAATTCATTGTAACTTTACCCCACACATTTTAAATACTCTGACATGAGACATCATGTTACTGACCTCTTGTCAATTTATCTAACTATTTGTGATATTGAAGCACTACACAACTTAACTTGAATATTTTTTCCTTTGTAAAAACTTTATCTTGGATGATATGAACTAATGGGATGTTATTTTGTCAAAGTCTTGATTAGATATTGACACTTTTGACAACTTTAAATAAGAAAAATCAACTACATTTTAGTGCTTTCCTTCTATGTAGTTTAATTCGGTACAATTTACAGAAAGAATTGACAAATTATCATATGAAAATAAAGACTCTTCTGTTTTCTTTAAATCTTGTAAAGATCATACGTCGTTGACCAACAGTATTGTTTATCATCATGCCAGTTTTACAAATCTTTGTTTTGATTATCTGAAGGTCCTCCTGGTCCACCTTGTCTGACCTGTTGTTCCACAGAAATGAGAAACAAGACTGGTAAAGAGCACATTCATCAAAGTGGTAGGAACAAAGCAGCAACTTTCACTATCACAGTCAAAAAACTCACAAACACTCCAAAGCAGAACTGATACAATGACCTTTGTCAGGTCAAATTCATATTGATTACAGTGTGACAGACTCCCTGTGTGACCAGGGTCCCTGCTGGTTTAAGACCCTCTTATTCTACTGTCTATTCCTATGATCAGCAGGACAACACACACTGTTTCACAACTTTGACCTAAACGTGGTTACAGTTCCCCATCTTTGTGCTCATATACTGTCTCAGGATGATATTTTGCTGAAATGAATCAGACGTGATGACAGACACTTAAGTTGTTCATGATTCTGCTGCCCAAATTGAAGAAACGACTAAATAACCGTCAAGAAAATTTCATATTTCTTATTTTAAATTATATTTAAATTTTATAGTTTTCTAAACTTTCTAAATTTTCTAGTTGTTGGCTTTACATTTAGTTTATTGAATTAGTGGCTGAATCATATTTATGTTTTTCAAATTAATCTACCTAAAGCTCCTTTGAGGTTTCCTGGTGAAGATTTATAGAGAGTTATAGTTGACTATTATTTCAGACACCAGGGGTTGTAAGTGATAGTTCCAGTACATACAGTCAGTGAATTAGATAAGAAATAAAAATAAACCTGTCTTTTCATTTTTTTTCCCCATTTACTTTAAAACACATTCACATGTAATTAATCTCCTCTTTTCCAGAACACTAAGACCCTCTTTGATTCCAGCTTGTTTCACAAGTTTGGCCTTTAAAGGGTCACATGTTATTCTCTTTACTGTTTGAACAGTAAATGTGTGTGCCATTCATTTCCCCACTCACCACAGAATCGCCAACAGAGCATCCTGATAACATCACAGATGTTCTGAATGTTACCGACTCCAAGAATCTTCTGGAAGCAAATGTGGAATCTGGTTTGTGACCACTGACTGTGACAAAAAGACTTGATATCAGCAAGAAGATTTGGTCGAGAAAACTGATGAAACTTAATACATCTCTCTTTTTATATTTTAGAGTCTGTGTTTTTTCATCCAAATTTGAGCCACCTCTCACTGAAAGATACCAAAGAGGAAAATGTCACGCAGCAACCACCGGAATTATCAACAAGTAAGAAATATTGTGTTTTGAACTAGAATGAAAAGTAAGCACGACTGTGCCGAGAGACATGTGTTTTGTCTTTTGCTTCATAATTCAGTTTAATGCAGTAGGAGCATTAGTAAACTGTTATACTGTCTTGTCTCACACAGCCCCACCCACTATAGTCTCAGGTGGAAGCAGTGATGTCTTCAGTGACAGTGGAAATGTCACAAATAGCTCAATGATAAATGGTAAGGAACTATTATGCTACATTGTACCGTATGTCCCGTGTTTACTGTCATTGTTAAGCTTTTGGAGACATTACAAAATCTGGTCTTGAACCATTTAGGGTGTTGTGTTCTGATTTGTTAGTATCATTGATCTGAACTACAAATGAAACTGAACTAAACTATCTGGTATGATATACTAAACTTTCCAAATATGTTTTATGTTGTACAGAGTTGGAATCACCTCATCCAGTATACAGACATGCCTGGACTGAAACCAGTTCAGAAAGTATAACGGAAACAACAATGCAAGGTTAATTCCAGGAGCCATTCATGATATGACTGTACAGATTACATCTTAATTTCATACTGTGTTAATCCTTTGCCATTTCTTCTTTAATACCACAGTGTTACCAACACCAAATCCAGCTCATGATGTCAGAGATGTCTTTAACGTTACTGACTCTACTGAGAAACTTTCACACACTTATTTTGAACCTGGTAAGCAACCATTTGAGTAGCAGAAAGACTTTATTGAGAGTACTTTTTTTGTTTTAATTTGTCTACATATTCTACCAGTACAAATCATGTTTTTCCTTCTGTAGATTCACTAAAACCACATCCAGTTGAAAACACCAGCAATGTGCTGAGTGTTACGGTCTCTGAAAAACTTGATGACACAAATCTGAACCCTGGTAAACCAACAAGACTCTGGAGACAAACAAAATTTTGAATAAGAGAGGAAAAACCAAAGAAAAAACATGTTAAGCACTTTTTTCTTTTTTTTTTTTCTCTAGAGCCAACACCATTTCATAAGGATAGCAACAGTTATGCCTTAAATGACTTAGATTTGATTGCAGGAAACGTGACAGAGGGACCAATAAAATCATTACCAGGTAGGAGATCCTCTACTCCCTACTATCATGTTTAAATTCTCCTCCTGTTGTTTATATTGAAATTTAAATTTCCTGTACTGTATTGCATAAAGTGTCATTTCACTCTATAGGTGTGGCTGATACAAACCAAAACAGAGATGCCCTAAATGGCAGCAAATCTATAATCACAACAAGTCTGAAGACTGGTAAAAACCTCACACTGTATTTGATATTAGTGCAAGATTTCAGACCGAGATTGCTCTTACAAAAAGCTTTTTCTGTAGAAGATAAATTTGATTTATACAATTAGACCCTAAAAGATGAGAAAACAAGACACATGCCTGATAATATTAGTATTTTCTAAGTTGCTATTTTCTTAATAATGTAACTATATGTAATATATTCTTATTTTACATAAAAATATCAACGGAATATGACTTTTTATGTTCTATTATGTAACTTATGTTGCCTTAGTGATAGCAAGATATAATGAACAATATATAAAATATATCTATATTTTTTTAAATATTTCTTTTCTCAGTATCACCAACACCACATTCAGCTGAGAACCCCAGAGACGCTGTGTATGATATGGACTCCAAGAATCATCTTCACACAGAAAATAAACCTGGTAGGAGCATCAAAACAGTGGAAAAAAATCCAACTCTGATTATATGAAATGTCAAAATAAATAGATATAGAAATAAATAAAACATGTTTAACACAACTATTTAACATTTTGTTAGAAACAGAACCACTTCATGATGATGTCAGCCATGGTACCTTGACCATTTCAGTCTCTCCAAATGTTACAGATAGACCAGTAGGGTTATTACCAGGTAAGAAATAATCTAATATGTATATTGTGGTTGTCATTTTTGGCTCTGAATTCTTCATGGTTAACTCATAACTCCTTATTAGTTTTAATTAGTTTTAAATGATAACTTTTATCAGCTTTTATGTCTTGCATACCACTATTAACTCTGTCTTCTTCCTTTGTCGGGAATCATTGCCAGTGATTTGAAACTGTGTTTATCTGACATTTATGTGTTTATATACAATATGTAGATAGTTTTGTGCATGCATGAATGTACTCTATAGTCCAAAAGTTTTGATCCAGCTCTTATTTCTTGCCAAATTTTCTCATGATCTTTTAAAGTGGTTGAAAGCTAAAAAAAAAAAAAAAGCAGGTTTTCTGTTTGTTAAACCCTTTAAGATTATCCAACTGTATGAATATTCAAGCATCAAAAAAGCATAAATGAGGGATTCCATCTGTTGTATCTCTGCAAAACAGACAAGTTAGGAAATAACCAAGTTTTTCTGGAAATGTTTGAAAAAAAATTAGGGTTGACTCAAGACTTTTTCTTGCACAGTGGACTGCTATTTTCATTGTTGCACTCAATTTCTATCACGTGAAGCACATTGGTCTAATTTATGTCAGTAAGGAACGTGCTACATAAGTAAACTACCTAAGCTGAAGCTAAATTTGAATGTTTACTGTCTCACTCCAAACTACAGATCTGTTTGAAGCAAACCAAAATGGTGGCTCCTTCAGTGGAAGCAGAACCATCATTAAAACTGGTAAAATCATGCTATATATGATATCAGGGTTGATAATTCACAGTGACGCTCACCATTATCTGTGAACTAACTCTTCTAGTTGAATGTTATCTTTTTTCTGCAGAATCACCAACACCAGCTGAAAACACCAGAGATGCTTTCAATGTCACTGACCTAAATAATGATGTACACAGCAAAATCGAACCTGGTAAGCTATGAAACTAACTTTGACTGTATTTAAAAAATGCCTCATTAAGCTTGGTTATTTGTTTTCTTTCATCAGTATTATTTCATCGGGATGACAGCCATTACACTAATGATACCAAAAGAGAAAATACAACTGAGACACCTGCAATTTTCTTGACAAGTAAGGGAAGTCTATTTTATGTGAAAGTAATGGCCGTAACATATCAAATTATTATCACTTTTATATATCACAAGCAGCACTATAACAGCAGTAGTGTATTTACTATTCTTTTCATTTTACAGCTTCATCCGTTGCAGAAGTGGGTCAAAAGAAAGACACTTTAAATAGCAGTGGAGACATTATTGATAAACCAATGAAAAGTGGTGAGAAACTCCCATATGTAGCCATAATGGTTGACTTTTTCCAGTCTGTACCTCAGGAGATTCACTTTTTTTCCCCTCAAAGGATGTCCATCACTTTCCAAATGCTGATTTAGAGTACTGATCATCTGCTACACTGAGTGCAAGCAGAATAATCATGCTACTGAGATTGTGAGAGTATTAATTAGCTTGTTTTTCTTTCCTTTCTCTCTTTTACAGAATATTCATATCCTTTCCAGACCTACAATCAGATCAACGCTACCAGCACTGAGGAATGGACAAAAACTGGTGAAAATATTTTGTTGAATATTTACAGAATGTTTTCATTTTCAGAATCATTCACTGTATCTTTTGTGCAGATTCTTTGTTTGCTTCATTTTGTGTCTTTATTTATTCATTTATTTATTCATTTTTAGAGTGCAACATTAGAAGTATTAAATGTTCAGGGAAGCCCACCAAAATGAAAGGCACCTTTGGAGCTTGGATGTTGGATGCATCACAGCCGGATGAAAGTCGATTCTGGTTGGCTGAACACTTTTCAGGTGATGAATGAAACAGACATTATTTTTCTCACTTCATCACAGAGGTCTCTGATCTCATACAGGAATATTTCTTCACCAGGTCGAATTTTGATGGAGTTCAGGAACATTTCCGCCTCTCAGGACCCAAACCCCCAAAGAATAGACATCAGGAGGTTCTACCAGGGGTGTGGTCATATTGTTTACAAGGGATATTTTTACTTTCATAATGGAGGAAAAAACCTACTTGTAAAGTAGGTATTTGTGTATAAATGTGTTTAAACTTTCTCAAATCAAATATCTTGAAGTGTCTGGTGTGAGTTCTTTTCCAGCTTCTCAGTGTGTTCATTATCAATACTTTGACATTACAGGTTTGATCTGAGCACAAGGAGAATAAACACTCTGATCATACCACAGAGCAGATATCACAACTTGACTTACCTCTTCCGCAACTCAAAGACATATTTCAAGTTTGCTGTGGATGAAAATGGACTGTGGGTCATCTTTGCCTCAAACACAGAAGATAACACGATGGTCGCAAAGCTCAACCCAGACACATTCACAGTGGAGTCCATCATTAACACCGCCTACCCGACAGCTAAAGCGGGGAATGCTTTCATTGTGTGTGGGGTGCTGTATTTTACAGATGCCAAAGACAGAAGAGTGACATATGCGTTTGATTTAATGACACAGAGTCCTCTTGATGCAAGTTTTGATCTAAGGCCAGCGAACGGTGTCTTGGCTATGTTGTCATACTATCCCAGCAAAAGGCTTTTGTATATGTGGGACAACAAAAGTGTTGATACCTGTAGAGTTAAATTCAAACAGACCTAATCAAAAGAAAATGAATTAAACTGTATTGAGAAATAAAACAGTTATGACATCTTAACAAGTCTCCATTCTTTCATTTCTTTCTTTCTTTCTTTCTTTCATTCTTTGGTTGGTCAGTACGGGCCCAAAAGCTACATTTTACAGCAGGACATTTTGACATGATAAACCAGGGCCACAGAGCTGAGTCCCCTTTAGAGATAGACAACACCTTCATTTAGATAGAGACAAAACATAAAAAGTAGACTTGATTTTAAATGTATGTACGTTGCTCAGTTACTACAAACTTTAAGAGAAGCTCCTATTACCTTTCTTTGTAAGCC
The DNA here is from genome assembly GCA_037177055.1 of Atherinosoma microstoma. NCBI lineage: Eukaryota > Metazoa > Chordata > Actinopteri > Atheriniformes > Atherinidae > Atherinosoma > Atherinosoma microstoma. The sequence continues at coordinate 20,471,408 of JBBBVU010000010.1, forward strand.
CCTTTGCTACATAGAAAGGATTGATAAGATTTGTTTTGGGTCACATAGTATTAAGTTATTGCTGAAACAAGGAAATTTATTTTTAGTTGATCAATTTCCAGAGGACAAGGTTTACCTGCATAACATCCAAGGGAAGTTGTGTACTTCCTCACCCCTTTCTCTCCAGTCTGTCCATCCCAGCAAAGCTGCTGCCATCAGGCTGAGGAGTTTTAATTTCTCTGCTTCAAAGGTGAGAGTTGGTAAGAACTGAAAGAAGTTTTAGAATTTTTACTTTGATTTTTAATAGAGAATGATAAAAAGATTCAAATCTCACAACCAAGTGTCCTTGTTAACCTAGAGTGAACCAGTATACAGAAACACAAGACTCTAGAACAAACTCAAGCAGCTACTTGTAATGCAGTTTTTTCTTTTTCCTTTTTTGTCTGTTTTCCAGCTTTAACAGACTTAACTGTGGCTGTTAAATTTAAATCCATTAATATTATTGAAGAGCAGATAAAGTTTCTATTGCTTCACAGTGAGAAGTGTGTTCAGAAATCATCCCGTAACTGTTGCAGAATAAGTTATATAATTACGACGAATTTCCCTTTTTCCTATGAGACTTAAACGTAGCACTATTTCACAATACCCTTGTGAGTGCTCATATTACGAGATGTTCATGAACGCCTCAGTAGTTGCCGTGTGTTTTAGCAGATCTCAAAATATCTGGATGTGTGCGGACAACATTGACGTGAAAGGAGCCTCCATGTTACTTTAGCTGTTAACATGATTATATACCTGTCGCTAGCTACCATTCCTGGAGGGGAGGTTTGTTAGCTAGCTGGATCTAACCTAGTTCATAACAGCAGGAGTTACATCACTTTGGGTCGTATCCCACCTGGGAAATAACGGCCCGAAAGAGCCAACTCGCTCTTATTGATTTAGAAATCCCTCTGATATTAGCATGAAACACTGACTTGTCAAACCTAAACAAGAGAGAGACAGCTTTAGTGACTTGGCAAATTTGTTTTTCTAAGAGAGCTGTCAACACGACTGGTTTCACCGTACACTGTAAGTAAAATCGGCAAGCCCGATATATGGTCTTTTCCTAAATTAACATTATACCTTAGATTAAAGTTATCTTCCCAAGCCGTGTAAAGTCAGCCAGCTTCACTGGGTGTTAAACACAGGCTGTCTGTCCAGCTAAGACTGTTTGTCATTCCCCCTGGTCGTATCTGGTTTGGGCCTAGCTTAAGTAGCTAACACTTAACCATCCAAATGTGCTGGCTAGCTACGTTGTTTATTTATTTTTTTGCACGGGTGTTCGCTTAACTAAAAAAAATACCCAGCGAAAGAAATATTCACATTTCATTCAATAAACAGATTTTTCACTCTGGTGAGCAGCATTGACAACCGCTTTCGCACATTAATGACCCTATTTGCTAATGCTACCAGTGGCGTTCAAGGTATGAAATGTTTCAGGTTTTTAGTTGTAATGAATTCTGTGACCTGACAGGGATTTTCTGCTTCGCCAAATGTACCATTTTATATACTTTTATATTTATCTAAATAATTGTTTCCAGACATAGTGGTACTCTAGTGTTACGTAAGATATAACAAATGATGTCCGTCAGTTTTAGATAAAGTACAGATATGACAATCTGTTGACCAGATATTGACAGGTGGTTTGTTAAAATCTTACTAACAAACTTATGCACCTACGCGTTTTTGTAATAGGATCACAAACTTTGATATGTTTGCAACAATGATAGAGTAACACCTCTCATTATGAATCGGATAAAATAAAACATTCATAGCAATAGCGGTACAACTTTAATTCTTATGTGGGTCACATAACCTGACGGGTCACATAATTTGGCCTCACACACCGTCCTCCACTGCTTGCTACCGTTATCGGTTAGCTTACGGCTAATTTAGCCACATGTCTATTATTTACACCGTGTTAAGTTAATGTTTATTTTTCTAAGGGTTTCAAGAGAGAAGAAGAGATGTCCTGTCCATGCACTTCAGTTGCCAGGTTGTTCCTAAACACTGCTAACAGAGGTAAGAAAGGGGAACCTTCACACTCCAGTTAAAGTTACATGACATCGTGCTATCTGCTCCGGCTAACCCGCATTTATGACGGTTATGTAGTTAATGTCAACAGCAGATGGAAAAGTCACTTCAGCTGTACTGTAACTATATCTAGGCCGACGCTGTTACATCACATAACCTTTGGTAAAGTTGAACAGTAGTGAGTTTTTATGCTTTACACTCAAATATAATCATTAAATAGTTATGCAGATATTTAGTTATGCAGATATTACAAAGCTAACTTATTACTACAGCCATTTTTCCAGACTATAACATAAGCCTTATAAGATGCAATGGGCAGAAAAACACATGTTGTAATAATAGTAGTAGTAGTAATAATAATAATAATAATAATAATAATAATAATAATAATAATAATAATAAACATCTTGTAATAATAATAATAGTAGTAGTAATAATAATAATAATGATGATGATGATGATAAGAATAATGGCCTGTTAATTAGCTGATTATTTCTCAATTAACCAATTAATTATTAGGTTTTTCCTATAAGTATAACTGTATTGTGTAAATATTCATAAGTATCTCTGCTCAATGTGACATCTTAAGAAGTTAAATTTTTATTAAAGGCACTCATTTTACTATAATTCGTTTTCAGTGTATCCAATAATCCCGTTTTGAGAAATTGTAAGCATTTCAAGTTTCGTATTTTCCAGTAAACAAACTATGTGAAACCTTTATAACAATAAAAGATACTCAACTTTCAAGGAGATGGTATAATGGATTAATTAATTACATGTTACTGCTGTTAAATAACAAATGCAGATCATTGTTGTTGTTTTTTCATGCTATATATATATATTGCTTGTTATGAAATTATTCAGGATAGCTATTTGTTGCAAATAAAATCACAAGTTAATTTTGAATAATTTGACACGTCTTACCACAAACCGTGTTCTTGTTAGAAATCAAAACAAATGTTCCTGGTGTTGCAGGATTGTCGTGCTCCCGAATCCAGTTTTTTTCTCTGAGTCGGCAGGGATCTCAAGAAGCTCATTTTCGTCCTCGAGTACGTGTGAGGTCATTTTCAGAAACTGCTGTTTGCTATGCATCTAAGGATGGGGCAACAAAGGATGGCGGAAATGATGGCGGAAAGGTAAACTTTTGAAAGATGAATCTCATTTGCAACTATTGTTCCACTCTTGAACTACATACCATCTTGTAAATGAATGCAACTGATAAATATTTCAATTTCACAATCTGTCCACTTCACACAGAAAAGCATCAGTGAGGGGAAGAGACTGTCTGGTTCTGGAGGATCAGGCAAAGGTGGAAGCCAGCTACGCTGCCCTAAATGTGGAGACCCCTGTACACATGTAGAGACCTTTGTATGTGAGTAAAAATATTGTTCTTCAACAAAGAATACTGAGACAAATGCAAAGTGTGCATAAAACTTAAAGAATCCAGAAGACCAAGTTTATAATTATTTGACCTTTAGCTAACAGAAGGAACATATCTGTCACAGATGATTTCTAGAGCTGACAGGTAACATGAGCAGCCAGTACAAATATATATGATAAGAATGCAGAAGCTTGGATTTTAGGCATAATGGTTGGTGGGTTGCCAAGAATTGTGACATGAAGAAAAAATCCAAATGACAAATTATCATAAGAGTTCTGTTTCCAAAATGTATCAACAAAGTGTCCTAAATTATTAATAATAATTTTTACTGCTAGAGGAAATGTGCCATTTAAAGTGAGTTTGGAAGAGAAAAATGTTTGAAATAAAATACTAATGGTGACAATAAGATTAGGAGTGCTCCAGCAGTTGAAGAAATTTAAATCTGTGAGTCTGTGACAAAGTGTGTTTTTGTTGCTGCAACATCACACCGACGTTCACTCTCCTCTGTGGAACAAAGTTTGGAAGTGGACTGAATAAACAGAAGTGCAAACACAGCAATTAAATTGTGCAACACAAACAACAATTCCACTTGCCAAATAAAAAAACGAGGACTTGCAAGTAAACACTAAGGTGTCCTTTCATTGTTGTCTGGTGACTGTTTTCTGCTTTATTATGCAATATCAACTGTGTGAGTTGATTAGCTGCTGCTTGCAGGAAACTCTCAGACAAACATGAAGAATTTCCTCTCAGTTTTGGTTTTTCTAATTTACGGTTTGTAATGTGCTCATGGTGACTAACTTGTTGGAAAAACCACAAGTTCACTCTATATACCAACGTTCATGTTTTATTTATATATATATATATATATATATATATATATATATATACACATATACACACAAAGTTACATTACATAATTATGTATGTAAAATACTGCACAGAAAAGAATATATAGAACTCCATAACCGGCATAGTGAACAGAAACATCTGTGCAGAATATGGACTGGAGACCCCAACGTCACAATGGGAAGCACTTCCCAGGTTGTTGGAGAATGGGAAGGCTTAGACCCTGTGGGACTTCCAGATACAGTCCAACAAAATGGTAATGGCCAACCAACCAGACGTGATCATGGATAAGCAGTGGAGGAAAGCGGTTGTTATCGATGTAGACAATCACAACGACAATAGCCATGATAAAACTTAAAGGGACATTTTGTAACTAATTTGACTTTTAATTTGGCTATATTTGCAAAAATCAAGTATCACTTCCATAAATACGTATTTTATCTTAGTCTAATCACAATCATATCCAAATGAGAGTCTTCTCATAGCTTAGAATGAGTTATTTATAAATACACAAGTGGCAGCGTACACAGCTGATAGCTGCCATGTTGCATCGCTATCTTTGAATTCATTAGCCAAAACGGGACAAACTTGTTAGCCCTACGCATTTTAGCAGTGAATCCTGTGTGTTGTCGGGGGAGGAGGAGGAGGAACAAGCAGCTGAACGCGGTTCGTTCAACTTGCCGGTATCCATTGAAATGGAGGACCTTCCATACTCCCTGCCCTGGGAGAGGGAGGAAAAATAACCAAGTAAAGAAAAAGGGATTAATAACCGTGAGGAAACACAAGTTTACATCAGCATAGCGTTTACCAGATGGAGATAATTCATGAGGGAGAGGGACATGAAAACTGCAGCGGAAGTTTCAGCTTTCTGCTGAACAGGTAGGTTAATTCAGTCTAACAGTGAAGTTTATTTTGGCGTTATGTTAGAAACAGGGAAGGATAGTCCAGCAGCTACTTTATCCTCCCGTTTGGTCGGATCATTTACTGTCACTTGCTATATAAAACGGCAGATGCTAATCTGTTAGCCTACAGTGGAAAAGCTCCGTTGCTACGTTACAGCAAGGGATTTTCCTCTTGCAGGTTCACTAAACTCTGCTTTCACTGCTTCTCCCTCCTCGTCTTTGTCTTCCTCTCCCTGTCACTTCGTCCGATCATCTCTGAGTCTACAGGTCACAAAAAACCATTTCACATGATGACATAAGCTATTGGCAGTAGTTTGGTACCAGATACATGGAGGGCATGCTTGTAACTTATGGGCACAAATAAGGAAAAAGAATTATATCGTTCTGTGCCTCATCACCTGAAGGGACACTCCAACTTGTGCAAGATGTTGATGTTTTCACATTTATGACTCTCCACGGCTTCGATAGTGGTAGTAATGTGCATAAACAGAGAGTCGCCAGAGGGCACCGCTCGATTGTTTGGATTCAATTGGCGCACCACTAGATGGGAGTATTTATTACACTCTGGGGCTTTAAGAGCATCATCTGATTGTAATCAAATGAGGATGCAGTTCGGTCAAAAGCTGTCATTAGAGCAGCAAAATATAAAACAGAGAAGAAGTATGTAAAACAAAAAACTTATTCAGATGTACTTTTACCAAAATCCATCACACTAGAGCTTCCCAAGTCACCATGTAAACACATCAGTCAGTAGGAACAAGTAATAAAAAAGGAAAATGGATGAGACAAAACTAATGACATAATAAAAACAGGATTTATTTTTTGTCTGAGTATTAGTTGATTTAATCAGCAGCTCTTTAAATATTGTTGTAAATGTCTGTAAAATTCACTCTAATATATGTTTTGTCCGCTTTTGTTGTTTGATCTTTTGTAGCATCCACACGATTTGTCAAATGTGAGAAATGTCATCATTTTTTCGTGGTCTTGTCTGAAACGGACTCTAAGAAAGGGCTAAACAAAGAGCCAGAGTCGGCTGCAGAGGCAGTGAAACTGGCATTTTCACAGAAACCACCTCCTCCTCCCAAGAAGGTAAAAAAGTGAAACTGGAAACAAATTTGTTAACAACTTCATGCATTCAGGTATTTAAAAAAACAAAATTTAAATGTTTTTTTCCCCAGATTTATGCCTATCTGGACAAGTATGTTGTTGGTCAGTCCTACGCAAAAAAGGTCCTGGCAGTTGCAGTGTACAATCATTACAAGCGCATCTACAACAACATCCCTGCAGGGAGTCGGCAGCAGGTGGAGGTGGAAAAACAGCCTTCTTTAACTCCTCGTGGTCAGTGTTTCTGTTTTCTAGAGAGATCACTTAGTTGAACTATGTCATCTTTATTATCATCTCTTAAATTCTTAAAAATATCAGCAATTTAAGGTCAATTTTCCAAGCAAATCGGGGTATGATTACAGTCTGATGTGCCAAATACCTTTGTACCTAATAAAGAAAAGGAATGTCTGGTTTCCTGTGTTGGGACAACATATAGTTTACTGCAACAGGCAGTGCTGACTAAAACCAAAGTTTTGGGTGACATTGCCAGTTAGTAATTATACAACCAACTACAGTGGTCGTCTTCTTTTTTTTTTGTGGATTTAACTACTTTTAATACAACTTACATCCAAAAAGACTTTTAGTGCCTCTGTTAACAATCGCCCATTATAGTGCCTTTTTAGAGATGCTGAGATGATTGTGGTGTGACTCAGTAGTTGCTCATGCTTATGTTTACATGCAGAACAATATTTTGACAATTCACCTTATTCTAGATAAGGCAATATTACAGTTCTGGTGTTTTTACAGTTGCAGATACGATATATTAATTATATTCCTGTTTAAATCTGAACATAGTTTGTTTAATGATTAATGGCCATGGAACATTCTCCTATGCCGTTGTCCTTGTAATATTTGTTCCCATTAAAAATAATATCCATATGCCTTTAAAAAATAATAATAATAATAATAATACTTTGTTTTCTCTTTGGCCCCAAAATGTTTTCTGTTATTTACCTGCAGCACTTTCACTTCCCCAGCAAAATTCTAAACTTCCACAGAGCAGGTGTTGCCAGATCTTGTAACAAAAACAAGCAGCTGCTCTATCAAAATAATCTCAAAAACAAGTAACTTGGGCGCCTGAAGTTGCTTATGATTAATGGACTTGACAGCTGTAGAGATGAAAACCTGGGTTGTTAAGCTGCATTGTGTGTTGCCAGATGCCGTGAAAATTCTGGGGGAAAGAAACATTGTAATAAAATTATACACGTCTACAGAATGTTCCACATAGCTTCATTTCATTATGATCTACTCCAAAAGATCTTTTTTGGGTTAAGTTGATCAGAGGACACTTTTTACATGGCAGTGACATGAAAAGGGAGGTCTTGATGGGTAATTATCAGAATATTTCAGTGCATGTAAACGTAACCAGTGACAATGCAGTAGATAAGTTTCGGAAACCTTCATTTACTGCTCACGATTCAGTGACCTTTTGATATAGTAGAGATTCAGTTTTAATCCTGATTTAAAACAAAAAAAACAAAAAAAAAACTAACATGGCTTTGAAATAAATTTTATGTAATATTGAGTGATATGTCAGACAGTATGTTTAAAAAAAACTAAAGGGCTGTGATTATTCAGGAATGTCATAACAAATACACCCATTGAAGTTTATTACATTGAGGGCAGAAAGTATTGGATCTTCCAGAATCTCTTAATTCAGAGCTTGAGCAAATCGAGAAAATCTTAATCTACATAAATAGCTGTGGAATTGATTCTATCTTTTCTGAAATCATAATCTGTATGATTTGGCATTTGTTCAATAATTGTTTCAAATCTCTATAATTGCACCAATCATCTGTCAGGGACTGTATTGATAATGTAATGGTAATGATAAATGATAATATTGATTTAAGTACTTTGATCCTCTCCCTGTAGAGCTAGAGATGAGAAGACGAGAGGATGAATACAGATTCACAAGTAAGTGACTGACCTCCTTATGTTATCTGACTGACCCCTTTAATGTTATCAGCAGTGACTTTAAGTCACACCACTTAATCAGCAGTTTTCATTTTTTCATTTTTTGCAAGTTGCACAAATGCCAAAATGTACAGACCACAGTGACTCCTCAGTTAGACTTGACCTGCTTTTTTCCCCTAGTGATACATTTTTATTAATGTATATGTAAATTAATTAAACTGAAAGATATGTATCAGATCAAGTCCCCGAAGACACAGCAACAGTTAACTGTTAAATTAGTTTATAACAACCGTGTGTTTCATTTTATTGTTTGCACACATAACGTAATGAAAATTAAGCAATAAATTTACTTGTGTTGATCTCTGACAATTACATAGTGGTGTGTGGGTCAGGGTTTTTTTTTTTTTGATACCCACAGCTAGCCAACCTATGAGACGAGTCAATCTGCTTTGACCTAAAAAAAAAAAAAAAAAAGAAGAAGAACACAAAAATCCAAAAATCAGCCACTTGATTCTAACCTGACCCGTTGTCTCTTTTTGCTGGATGTGTGACATTTCTACCTACTTGTATGTGGTATGTATTTGTTGTGTAGTTATGGAGGTAAATGACAAGAGAACACCTGCACCTCCAGTGTTGTTGTCTACTGTATGCACCATTTCTGAAAGTTATTGACAGCTTAGTTTGAATGCTGCTTCATCATTTGTTGACATGGCTTGCCCCAACCTATGATGTTCTCTGTTACTTTAATTGAACCATCACCACCCCTGTGTCAGTCCACAAGAGTTTTGGGTTATGTATTAACCTGCACATCATTTCAGACTGGAGGAGGGGGGGGGGAGTGGGACAGCCTTGTGACCTACATTCAGACACTTGCTATTTTCAGTTGCCGTTCTCACTTACACTCTCTCTTTCTGGTACCTACAAAATATATTTATAACCTATAAATGCAAACTATAACAAGTTAAAAGTACAACAGTGACTCAGTCGTTTGTGACTGCTGTTCACAACACTAACCTTGTGTCTGGCTTGTTTTTGCAGAGTTGCTGCAGATTGCAGGGATCAGTCCACACGGAAATGCTCTCGGAGCATCCATGCAGCAGCAGGCAAGCCAGCAGGCACCTCAGGAGAGAAGAGGCGGGGAGGTGCTGGACTCGACACACACTGACATTAAACTGGAGAAGAGCAACATTATACTTCTAGGTCCAACTGGTTCAGGTTTGTGTTAAGTCAGCATCTTCCTTAATTGTAATGTAGCACAGTGTTATGGATGTGCTTTATCATAGGTAATTTCATAATGATTTATATCATTTTTCCATAGGAAAAACATTGTTGGCACAGACACTGGCACGTTGTCTGGATGTTCCATTTGCAATTTGCGATTGCACCACTCTCACTCAAGCTGGATACGTGGGAGAAGACATCGAGTCGGTTATTGCCAAACTTCTGCAGGATGCCAACTACTCAGTGGACAAGGCACAGCAAGGTGGGCAGAGGGACTATATTTAAAAGCAGTGTTGTTTCCAATGTCAAGAACACACCATATGTTAAATAACAATCTGGATGTGCTAAAAATACCACAAGCTCAAAAATTTAAACAATCTCAGGTTGAGTGTAGATTACATAAAACATGAACTCTTTCCTCTTTTTTCACTGTAGGTTTTTATATAACATGAACATCACATCATAATCATAAAATCATTTAACACACAGCTGTGATGATTGGAAAAAGGATTGTTGTAGTTTAGCCAAAATGGAGCACTCTGTGAACACAACACTACTTGGAGCTGAGTGTCACCATGTTGTAATTGCTTATAAATGAAAGTTTATATGTTAACATGCTAACATTTTTCAATCAGCACTGAACACAAGGTAATAAATTAAAGTATTGAACAGAATAATGTTCCCCCCTCATAGCTGTGCCAAATCAAAGTCAACTTACCAGAGTTTAACTTGCACAGTTCTTGTTCTGCAAATTTTCACAGTGAATGCTGGTGAGTTGTGTATATTCGGTAACTGCAATTTAAACAACGGCACCATTTCTCTGTCACTCTGTCATGAGCAGGTATTGTGTTCCTGGATGAGGTTGATAAGATTGGCAGCGTGCCTGGAATCCATCAGCTGAGAGATGTTGGTGGAGAGGGAGTTCAGCAGGTCAGTTATTAACCCATTACTCTAGATGAAACCATCATGCAGCATTTTTTTTAAAGGCTGCTGCAAACTTTTCATTTAGTTTCAATTGTTGTATCTGAATATCTTGTTTTTTAAAAAAAAAAAAGGAAAAAAATTAAATGGAAATTCTGGTGTGTTGTTAATTTAGTCACTTATTTAAAGTAGTTCTCAGACCAACAATAAGAAACGCAAAAATATTCAATTCGGCATCATTGCCACTCTAATTTGACTCTATATGTCAAGCTCAGTAAATTATAAATAACATTTTTAATAGTATAGTTTTGTAAAAATCACATTTGATTTGGGGTCACATTTAACTTGGATTGTAAACTGTAACTTTCCTCTTTTGTGTCTTTTGTTATTGCTTGTCCTGTGTTGTTTGACTGAGACTTGTGTTGAATTTTTACATCTTCCTATCTCTAAGGGTTTGCTGAAACTCCTGGAGGGCACAATTGTCAATGTCCCTGAGAAAAACTCCAGAAAACTAAGAGGTGAAACCGTGCAGGTCGACACAACAAACATTCTGTTTGTTGCATCGGGTGCTTTTAATGGCCTTGATAGGATCATTAGCAGAAGAAAGAATGAAAAGGTAAATTTAGCACATTGTCATAGTGTGAATAGATGTTCAATAAAAGCTCATATTCCTCTTATTTGAGTGTTATGCGTCCTGCCTCTTCAGTATCTGGGATTCGGAACTCCCTCCAACCTGGGGAAAGGGCGCCGTGCAGCTGCTGCAGCAGACTTGGCCAACAGCAGCGGTGAGACGGACACAGTGGCAGAGATTGAGGAGAAAGACCGACTGCTGAAGCACGTTGAGGCCAGGGACCTGATTGAGTTTGGAATGATCCCAGAGTTTGTTGGTCGTCTTCCCGTTGTTGTTCCTCTGCACAGCCTGGATGAAGAAACATTAGTCCGGATCTTGACTGAACCACGCAATGCTGTGGTACCCCAGTACCAGGCTCTGTTCAGCATGGACAAAGTAAGGGCTCTGTCATTGCGCTTGATTCTCTTAAGAAATGCAACAGCATTGTGTGGAAAAAGCAGCAACATCACTGAAATCCATGTGAACTCCAACATGGGTAGAGACCTTTGTAATGCAGCCACTAATTTTCTGCTACACAAAAGGGTGCAACAAAAGATAATCTGACCTCCTTTTTTGTTTTTGTTTTGTCACTGGTACCTAAAACATGTTTCTGCCAACATAAGCCCACATAATCGTTATGTATTAAATCTACAAAAGTTTATTTGAATTTATAATTATAAGCCTGATGTGACTTTTGTTTCAGTGTGAACTCCATGTAAACCAAGATGCCTTGAGAGCCATTGCCAGGATGGCTTTGGAGAGAAAAACTGGAGCTCGCGGGCTCAGATCCATTATGGTTGGTTATTTATGCCAAATTTAAATTTTATTTATTTTTTATGCCTTTTTTGTATTTTGTAATGTAAAATTTTCTTTCCTTATACAGGAAAAACTTCTCCTTGAGCCAATGTTCGAGGTACCACACTCGGACATTATGGGTGTTGAACTGGACAAAGATGTTGTCCAAGGAAAATCCGAACCCAGATACATCAGGTCAGCATCTCTCTGCTCACAAAAGATTCACATTCAGATTTTTTAACACCAACATTTTTGCTCTGCATAGTTGTGTTGTCTGACAATTGAAACTGAGCTTGCCTTTGAATTTCAGGACTCCGGCAAAGGAGTCGGCAGAAGAGGAGTACGACTCCAGCATTGAGGAGGAGAACTGGCCTCGGCAGGCGGATGCTGCTAACAACTGAACCACATTGGGCTCATTTCACTTGGAGGCTCTGCTGTATGAAACATTAGATTAACAAAAACGTTTTGGATACCAACATTGGTATTAAACTCTTTTATGATAGCACCTGACAAATAAACTATGGACATCAGTGAAGAGGTTGTCATGATGAACAAGTTAAGAGAGAGTAACCACCTTTGGTCCCTTGCGTCAGATGATAATTCTTTAGTGGTGCACTTACAGTGTGGACCTTTATGAAATATTCAATCTCTGGGGATTGTTAACATTTTATCTATATAAAGATAAAGCAATTTTATTCATGAAAGTATTTGTAGCTAGTTTTGTTTTCTCTTTTGTGGTGATGGGCTGTAATGGCAAGGGAAGCAAATGGAAATTATGGGATCATACTGTACACTTGAAAACGGGGCACTGAAAAAGTGTATATGTTATGTTACCTTGTCAAGAAATGCCTTACGTCACAAGGGCATGATATTCCGTGAGCACATCAATATTTTTGATGTTTTTTTCTTTAAACACCATTGTAGTAATGGTGCTCAAAGTGAAATCAGTTGTAAATGTTAAGCTACACTGCATAGGTAGCATTTGTAAGCAGTTTGTATGACATGACTTCTAATTTGCTTAACACACCAGCAAACTAAACATAGAAGGTGGTGACTTTTTAATCAGCCAGAATGGTTATTTTTACAGTTTTCGGCTTCATCCTTTAGCCCACTCTTCAGGAATATGTGTTTATTTACAGACCTCTGTATTGCGGGGCTGCTTCACAAAGCAGGATTAGCAGACTGGCTGGGGAGCATTAAACTCTTTTGTTTGTAACTGCTATGCTTTAGTGTTAGTAACTGAATCATATCCCTAAACCAGATATCTTAGGTTTGCTTGTCCTGATTTAAAATGATCAGATAATCTTCCTGTTACACAGCTTCTCCTCTAAACTTGCTTTGTCAAACATTCTGTGAAACAGCAGATATTTCTTTTTGTTTGTGTGCACCAGTGTCAGGAACTAACTTCCTTTAGTGACGCATTATCCTGTTACTAAATAGTACCTCCATTACAAGTGTATAATAAATGACGATTCCACCTAAATGCTTTCCGACTCAACCATGCTGCTGTACTCTAAAATGCTTTGTGCTATAAAATTAGGATAATTCAGACCTGTACTCTGCTTTTTCTTTAAAGCTTCAAGCTGCTTTTCTATTTTCAGAGGTCTGTTACAGAATCTAAATACCCCCCCTCAAAGCTTGTGAACCTTAAATTTATTGTGATTGTTTTAAAAAATATATAAATAAAATGTATATATGTACAAAATCTTAAGTGTTCTTTGCCCCTAAATTTGGATGTAGAGAGGAATATGAACAGCAGATGGGATTAAATGTTTGTACACGTTCAACACACATTACTGCAACACACACCACAATGTTCTACACCGTTAGGCTGTCACCTTTAAGTAATCAGCTAATCTCTGGAAAGTATCGTGCTGTTCTCTGTTTGCCGATACCTCAGCATTTCCCTAATCCCATTTCCATTCCTCATGGAAATTGTTTGGAAAGGCATGTTGTCTTCAATGTGGTTTTGAATAAAGACCTACTTACCGCATACAATGATGAATTATAAAATACTTATTAAAAGTTGTGTTAAATTCTGTTGTTGATAATAAAAACCAGTAATGTTTTGAAAATTAGTGGACATTATGAATAGGATTTAATTGACTGTTAATTATTTTATGTATACATATTTCAAAGTACTATTATTCATACTGGACCTTTGCATGATGGATTACACCAGGCATCTGAGGTGATAAACAAACCCTCAGATGATGTCAGAGGCTTAGTGATGAGATTTATCACGTGTAGTGATGTTTGTGTCATACATTTACTCCAGTCATCCTGCTGATCATTTAAAAGACAGCGTACCTTGAGGACAGTACCTGGCTATAGGTAAGACACTATTTAAAATAAAAGAAAAAAAATGTGGGTCGGTTACTAGAAACTCAGATAATCTTATTTTCCCGATGCAGATCATTTCTTAGTGCATTTTTTTGGAGGTGATGAGCATTCTGGAAGATGTCCCATTTCAGACCCCTGTGGGTCCACTGGAGTTCGAAATACAGCCCCCAACTGCTCCAAACATAACTGTACCAGACTGCCATCAAATTTTGCAGGAAACTGAGGTAACTTTTTTTTTTTTCTTTGTCTAATGTCAATAGAATCTCTGTTTGCATTTCTCTTAACTGGAGTTAAAGAGACACATAGTCCTCCTTATCCAGTCTGTTTTTCTCCAATATCCTTTAGTTTAATTGTATGAAAATAGTGTCTAAAAGAGTTGGGCTTCAAAGGTGTTGTAGTTTTCATTAGGGATGAGCATTTAGTTGAATTGTCTTAATCGATCAGAGGGAGAATTAACGATCGATTGATTAATCATTAATATTTTTATATTATAGGTTATATTAAAATGAAGTGAAAGTAGAAAAAACACAATGTGTTTCCTCGTTTAGATCTTTTATTATAAGATGAACAACTCTTGCGGCAGAAAAATGGGATTCATTCAATGGTTACACTGGAAAATATGCGCTCACATACAACTTCAGCATCAGTCTAAAGATGCATTAGTTTTATCAATTAAAAAGCAACGTCATCGATGAAATTCTTCACGATCAATTAATCGATCGTCGATTAATGATGCCCATCCTTGGTTTTCATTTTATTTTCATTTGAATATAGACTCTGGACACATGGTCTATGCTTTTATTTCATTTTGACTGGAAAAATTGTTGGAAAAAAGTTTTTACATCTTAGTGATTCTCAGTTTTTTTCACATGTTCCATATGGACAAGAATAGGTTTAAATTAAAGTGATTGTTTTTTCTGCAGTACGGATTCAACCTGGAGAGGTGGATTATGAGTGGGCAGCAGCCAGTCTGTCAGGCTCCATCCTGCCCACCATACTGGATCGTGTTCAGCTGCCCTCAGGAGAATCAGATGATCGGTCACAGGAGCGTTGACCCGTGGGCCCCCAGGCCACGCCCCCGCAGCTACAGCCTAAATTCTGCAGACGCCCGCTGGCTGCACCATCGCACCGTCAAGTTTCTCATAACCGACTCTGATGATGATGAAGATGGTTACTGTGAAGAAGAGTGGTCTTTGGTTGAAGGCGCTCGTCACAGTGTCAACATCAGAGAGCGGCCCCGGAGTGCTGCACTCAAAGACCCTGTGTCCAGAGTCAAAGACATGCATCTCGGTCCCTCAACTCAACGCTGTAAACCTGATTCTTCTCATTTCTTCAGAGGCCACGTTAGCTCTTCTTCTCTGCCAGACTGCAGACAACCTCTGCGTGCAGTGGAGCAGCACAGGTCACAGCCTGCCAGCTCCCCCTCTCAAGGTCAGAAGAACATCAAGAAGAGGCCACGTTCATTATGTTCTACAGGCAGAAAGTACTCCCAAAACACACCACCAGCTGGTATTTCTGCATCCAAGCCACCGAAGCAACGACCCTCCTCTGCAGGGCCTGCTGTCAAAAACCGCAGGAAAAAGGTAAGCTTCTTTTAAAACAAAATGCAGTCCGTCATAAAAACCATTTAAACAGTTCTTTTATTCTTGAATAATCTTTTTTTGTTTTGTGCTTTCCCCCTAATGACCAGGTCTTGACTAGTGGCTCTCATGGGGTTTTCTTTGACTCTGCAACAGAGCTTCTGACAGCACTCAGCCAAGAGGAGAGGGATTTACTTGAGACAATCACTGAGAAAGGATACCCACTGTGCACAGCTATTCTGGCTCTACAGAAGACAGGTTATAGGAGCCCTGAGAAGGTAAGGGGGGGAAAGCTGACTAAAACCTTGGGCTTTTAACCAGCCGATGAGCAAACTAATGGGCAAAAATCAACCCTAATAACACATGATTAAGATGCATTTCATTTGAATAAATAAACTGGTCAAATGTAGTTTTTTTTTTATTTTTACAAGAGGTCTTACAGGTTAACAGAAAATACAGTCTCCAGAAATCATAACTCAGTGTTTGGGTTTAACCTGAAACCCATACTCAAGCTTAATTGCCTATTAGTACATTTATGAGGGGGTACACAATGCTGAAAACACCTCTACTCTACTTTATTGTCCCAGCATGTTATTCTAATTTTCTTCTGGTTAATAGGTCTTAAAATACCTGGTTGCAAGTGACCGTCTCTGTCAGCTGGGTTATGATGAAGCACAGGTCGAGGAAGCTTTGGAGATGTTTCAGAATTGTGAGAGCAAGGTAAACCCAAATTCTTTTTGTATAAAAGTTCATGTTTAATTTCAACATGATGCACAGTGGTAACCTTTAAAAATGATTTTTCAGGCTGCAGAGTTCCTGCGTCTGTTGACTCAGTTCAATGAGATGGGATTCCAGCAAAATACAATCAAAGAAGTTCTGCTTGTTCACGAAAATCACCGTGAGCGGGCTCTTGAGGAACTCATGACACGCATGGCTTAAACAGGCCATCTTCTCACTGAGGAAAGTCTCAATTCCCATTAAAGATATATACAATGCCTTCTCAACTTGGACTCACTTGAAGTTAAACTGAAAAGCATAAAAAAGATGGATAATTAAATAAAACACAAAATGATTCTCTTTTAAACATTTATTTACAGTTGAAAAAAAAAATACTTGACAGGCTTTGAATAGCAAAGTCATTCCAGCTTAAGAAAGTCATGGTGCACTTTGTAAATCTTACAGTGCTCAAATAAATAATGCCCTTGTTTTAGTGAATGGCATTTCAGTTAAAAAGGCTGTAATTTAAAAAGAAAAGAAACAAATAGAAAAAGAAGTACACAAGTATCAAATAGCCACAGAAATATATATACACACACACACACACACACACACACACACACACACACACACACACACACACACACACACACACACACAC
>JBBBVU010000010.1:20488557-20504148 GCA_037177055.1 Atherinosoma microstoma
CACACACACACACACACACACACACACACACACACACACACACACACACACACACACACACACACACACACAGCAGAAAAAACTGCTTAAGCAAAAACCCTGAAACAGTCTTACAACTAAAAAAGGAATATCACAAAAATCAAGACTAAAAAACAAATCAGATTAAAAACCATTGACATTTTTTTGTAAGAAGTTTACATCAGAGTTCCCTCTTCCCCTTAACGCCACACTCCTGCTGAGCTGGACAACTTGCAGTGCCAGAGCAGCTCCTCTGAAGCATCACTGATGACTGACAGTGGAGTTCAGCAATCCTGACTTCACATTCGATTTAGCCTTCGTGAGATCTTTCTGTAAAGACAAGTGTGAGTTAACCTGTGTTCATATAAAATAATGTCAGTTTAAGTAAATAATTAAATGTATGTGCTCAACTGTAATATGAAACCATGTACTAATTTAGGAAAAATGTTTGCCTCAGATTTATGACAAATGTTGAAAATGTAACCCCCACCTTAATTGTTCCCATGCATTTATAGTGGTTACTTACCTACAGCACTTACTGGTACATGTATTTATTGTATCTTGTATTGTTACTAATTTTTATGTAAATGAGTTCCTCAAACCCATTGTAAGTGCATGCAGTGCATTATGAAGTCAATGTGTTGGGGTACTCATGGTTGGTTGTTGAGAACTATATTTGCAAATAAAGTTTTTATCCGGCAAACAAAAAAACAAAAGATGCATCAAAATTCTTTTAATAAAGTTTTAACATCATGCTCTCAAATTATCACTTTACAGAGGATAAATAAATATTTTGTAGTTTTAAAAAAGTCAGAATTGAGTTTCGTCCAAAAATACAAAACCCCAAAGAAAAGATCAAAGTTTATACTAAAGATAATTAAGATCCCCCCCCCCCTCTCTAAATTAATGTCAAATGTCATTACACTTATTCTTAATTCTTTACTGGCTATTCTACAGAAATCCATCAATTTTGTTCTAATATAATCCTGTCGTATTGTCTTACTTCAGGCATTGATGCAATAAAAAGAAAAAGTATTTTTCTTCACACTGCACCCAAGTCAACTTTGCAGTTATGGACTAGACGTATGTAAAACCCCATTTACCGCAAATTCCGAATAGGAGCCAGCAATAGAGTTAAAGGTGAAGGTGCGATCTTGAGTATCCTGAGACCTTGGTGTGCCACACGGAGCATTTCTAAGATGGGAGATGTTTTCCTTGTTTCGGTCGAATGCACGGGGTGTCTTTGCATGCCCTGGGGTTCTGAGGCCAATACCCTACAACAAGATCAAACAGAGTTATAACATGCTCTTTGTCAGGCTTTATTTAACTCCAAACTGCACTAATTCTACATGATGTAAATTAAAATTTCAACAGCATCACCCATCATCCTGTTCTACAATCTGAAACTGATTACATTTTCATCCCTCCAAAGAGTTAAAAACTGTAAATATACATTTTTGAAAAAGTTCTCCTTGTTGACTCCTTAAAACAGATTTTGTAGCCCCCAATTGCTTTCAAGATAAAAGATTTTATCCACCAACAAAAATTGATACTCTGAAATCACCAATTCAATCATGATGGTCTGTTTGGCTGTTAGTAACACAATGAGATGAATCACAAAGCCGATGGTGAACATACCTTGTTGGCAGACAGCGGTGGTTTCTGAATGGAAGACTGGCACACGGTTCCACTGAGGCCTGAACTAAGAAAGCTGTTTGGAGTGGAGAGGGCTGAGGTTCCGTTGAGCTAAGTGGCAGGAGGAGAAAAGGAGAGTTAACTCTGTTCTCTGACATCAGTGTCAAATTTATACAATAAATCTGCCACAACTGCAGAGGCTTCTCACCTTTCTCATTTTTCCAGGAGTTGGAGTTCCTGCCAGTCGCCGTTTAGTTGGGGTCCTCAGTGCTGTGCCGTACAGCATATCCTCTTGTGTTTGCTTAGTTTTCTTCAGTTGCTATTTATAAACATAAGATTTTAAATCTTATAGTCAACATGTTTGAGAGAAGTAAACTATTAGTTAAGCAATCCGGGAACTTACTCTCTCAAGTTTCTCTCTCTCCTTTTCGTCATTGTGCTGCTCCCACTGCTGCTGCACATACTCCAGAAATTTCTGTCCATTCACCAGAAAATCCTTGCCATGCTCCTGTTCCCAAGTGTCAATCTGGACCTTCAGGCTCTTCTCCAACTAAAAAACAAAACAAAAAAAACAACACCAAACATTTAATACCTTTATCTTTTGTACCGACAGCATACTGCATGACATCATGGTCCAAGTTTTAAAACATCTTTCATATTATCAAAATGCTTCAGTCAGAGGCAAAAAAAACAAAAAACAAAATCGGCCAACAATCCTATTGGCATATTTATAGAACAAACTAACAACTCTTCCCACCTTAGGCAAACTTTTCTGCAGGTCAATTCTTTGCTTTTCTTCTTTCAGAAGGTTCCCCCCTCTATTGTTGAACCTTGCAGGGTCATTAGCCTTTTTCTGTATAAAGAATAACACATTTACACATGGCAACAATCAATGCAAAGCTTCCTGGGTAGGCTCATAAGGACGGTACTCACATCAAGTTCCAAGTACAAGGTCCAGTTGTCCTGCCATTTTGTGACTCCCTCAAAGAGTTCCTTATGGTCCTCGAAGTTCTTCTTCAAGCTATTGACTTCAGCTTCATGGATGTTGAGAAGCTCCTCTGTGAAATCATCTGTAAAAAAGGAAAAGAAACCCACAAACTTAACCTTTCCTATCTGAAATTTATCAGATATAAAATCAATGCACAGAGACTTTATAATTAAACTAGATCCATTTACCATCATGATATGGAACAAAAGCTTGCTGCTGGTCATGGCTGTAGAAGCATTTCTTCCATAGAAGAGTAATCTCTGTTCTGATAGCCTCAATGACACTTTTCATACTCTGTATTTTCAGCAACTGCAGACGATGGACCTCAGCATGCAGCTGGAAACACAGAATATGCATGTTCACACCTTATAATGAAGCGGTTCATGGCGTTTAGTAGACAACACACCACAGCATCATGTGAAATCATTTCATCCAAGTGACCACATGAAATCATTTCTTACTGCATCCATGTTTTTCTTCTTTGACTTGACCATATGCTCAGAAAAGGCCTCTCTGTCCTCCTGAGGGATCTGTAGCCTTTCCCACAGCTCTTTGATCTTTGTCCGGAGATCTGAACAAAGGAGCTCCTTCTCAGCCTTGCGTTTTTGCAACTGGAAAGAGACAAAAGTCTGAGTCACACTTCCAAAATATGAATTTGTAGACAGTAAAGACCACAGCATCAGCTTAGCCAACATCTCGATAGATTCAGCAAACTGACCTGACTGAGGAGTTGTTTAAGAGCAGCAATGTTGTCATTGGACAGACAAAAGGCCTCATCATCCTCACACATTACATCCGTTTCAAAGCTGGTCTCTGGGCTTTGCTCCAAATCATCCATGCAAACGACGATCTCCTTTTTGATGCTCACAAATTCCTCAAGACGATGCTCCTGCAAGGACAAACTGATTAACACAGAACCTCATAGAAACACCAGAGTGAATCCTCAAGAAAAACAGTACACACCTTCTCTTTGGTCAGATCATCAAGGTAGGCATGATAAGTCTCTAGTTGCTTCAGTGATGGGACGGCGCTCTGGTCAATGCAAAAGGGTGTAGTGCACATAATATCACATAGTTCTCGATCTTTGACAACTAAGCCTTTGAGCTCCTCCATTCTCTGCTTCTTGTGCTCCTTCATCACCTCCATACGTGTGCGGCAATTCTTCTCAATTTGCAATATGGTGCATCCATCATCTTCCTGCAAAGAAATCCAAATACTTCAAATTAGAGTTTTCTTGTTAAATGGCTGTCCAGTTTTGACAATATAAGTCCAAAATAAATTCAAGTTTTTCCCTTTCCTGCTCCCAACCCGATTTTTAATAACACTGAGAAAACGAGGCATGTGGCATGCCAAATTGTTGGATATTTTACGTGATTTTTGAAAGGTGGGGATTCTTTATATTGTAACATACTCTTCAATCAAACAAAATCAGAGCAGTCAAATATCTTAAACTCAAATCAAAGGATTTTTTCCCCAATTAATGTTCACAGTTGGTATTCAGTTGGCCTTATTTTAAGAAAACCTGTGATACAAGATATTTGCATGTTTGAGATGTATCTCTGTCTTTTTAAGAATTCATGTCTAACCCTAGTTTGCAAGTAAGACAATTAGAAAATTAGCCTTAGGCAAGCTCTTGCACAATGCATCAATTGGTAACAAAAGGTTTCAAAACTGTACAGGATCCCTAACAAATGTGATGTTTTTCTTCGATGTGACCATACCTCAAAGGGGGGCAGCTGAAGTTCACTGTATAAAGTAGCAAGTTCCTTAGTGCAAGAGTCTATGGCTTTCAATAATCGCTTCTTAAGTTGCTCTTCTTCCGCAATCATTAGGTCCAGCAAACCCTACAGGGAAGGAGAGGAAAACAAAAGGCACAAGGTTAGCCCTGTTTGGTCAAAAAGCCAACTTTGATTTGTCAACAGAAATGTTGTACTCACTTTGATATGCTTGTGCACATCATTGGTTCTCTGTAGGCGCTGCTCTTCTGGAATCCCTATTTCTTCCCAAATATCCTGCAGCCTGACCAGCGCCCTGTTGAGATAAGCAACGGACTCTGCTGCGTGGACTTCACTGTAGAAGGAGTAAACGGTCAACTTGGTTTAAGTTTGTTTTTTAACTGATTAAATCAATACAATTAATATGAACATAGGCAAAAGTGGTAAACAATTTGTAGGGAAGCGCTAACGTCAGAGGCCACATAGCTTTTATCGGCTAAGCAGGCTAACGTTAGCTAGCTGCCGACGGTAAAACTTACAATAATATGAAGTTCATGGAACAAACTTAAATGTTACCAATAAGATTTACTCAGTGCTAAACACATATTTGGATACTCTGTCCAAATGGAAGATACAAGGTATAGCCTGCCAGAAAAAGCTACCAGTTAATTTTAACTACAAATCAACAAAATATCTAACACACCAGTTATACAAATTGATGAAAGTACTAACCTCACTCTCATATCGCCACCGCAGACAACTGAAACGAATTAAAACGATCCTCCTTTAAAGCGTAATTGGTCTTTCGCCCTAAAAAAAACGTAATTATGCTAATACCTGTGCGGCTGTAGCTGTCTGACTACCCGTTCGTTTGTCGACAGTATTTGAAATTTGGACTGAAACAACATCTGTGCGATGATTGGCCGATTATACTGACGTTAACGGAAGTTCCCTATTCTCATGGTCTTCTATTTAGGATCACTACCGCCATCAACTGGTTTGGAGCTTGGGTCGGGATATAAAAGCCTTATTAGCTAAGTAAGTTTCTTTTAAGAAGTCGACAAATTAAGAACATATCATATTAGGCTTTTTCGAAAGACAGGAAATAGAAAACCAAGCTGTTCAGCCAATAGGCTTCATGTCTATAGTTCAGTCCAGAGCCCTAGATATGGCACTGGTTGTTCCACCCAGCACTCTGGTTCCACCTACCGACTGACAAATGAAGTGACGATTTGTTTTTCTTCTGTATTTTCTACATGCCTTTTCGTGATTGGCCAGTGCTTACATTTTTTCTGTAGATTGCCTAAGTGCCTGCCTGTTTTCCATGTGTCGTCCATTACTAATTGTCATATCATACTGATGTCTAATTAATGTTAGTCTGACCTTTGCTTGGATTGTTTGTTCTGTCAGATTATTCAGTATAGTAGCTATATTATAGTATAGTTCTCAAATTCTCAAAATCGAAACGAGTTTAAGTGTTATATATGTGCTTTTAAAAGTAAAAGTAAAAAAAAAAATTACTGGTTAATTTTTTTCAGGAAACATGACAAATTATATCACAAAGAGGTGGTCCTATATAAAACTGCTGTCTTCATAGAAATTAATCTCGGCATTTGAACTGCTGAGATCATTGTCTTGTGATGTGACTGCGTCTGATATTGACAAAGGAATTTATTTAGATATCAACTCTGAGGCAATACTGATACATTTTCCATTTCAGTGATGCAGTAATTTGTCTGTTAGTCATTGCTTCAACTGTCCACTGGCTGCTATAATCTGCAGCCTGAGGTAGGCAGTGTGTGTTATATAATTCCATTTAAACTGTCTTCTGCTATGCCTTTGTCAAAAAAGATGTTTGCATGACTTAAAGCAATGCAGTATTATTTTGCAGCATTATTGCCTATTTCTGCCTCTTTAAACTGCAGGCACACATACACTATTCACAAAAAGTTAGAGATGTTTGGCTTATTGTGTGATATCAGAATGCACCTAAAATGCACTTTAAACTCAAACTCAATTTGATCTTCTCTAAAAAAATTTATGCACATATCCAGCTCTTTTATTGATTTGCAATGTACAATGCAATTCTCGAACAAGGCATCTACCCTCCCCTCACCTCCTCCTCCTCCTCCTCAAAAAAAAAAAAGTGTCTGAAATATGAATCAACTTTATGGTTCAATGACAGCTTGTATTTAAACAGACCAAGATGACGCCTAACACATGACAAGTTATTTAGACATCAACATTTTATGTTGTGGTATATTCACTACTATCCTTAGCTTTTGTTTCAATAACTTGTTTCTGAGATTAAGGAATTACCGTTGATTGATTCTTCTTATATGTCTTACATTCATGATGTAATATCAATGATATGAATGTAAAACACACATTGAACACATTGTAATGATTGTGTTGTGATGCAATATTAAGTAGCTTAAATGAAATCGAATAAATGCCACAGATGAACAAAAACTGGTATCAAAAATAAATAAATCAGGAAATTTTTAATCAAAACAAAGTAAAACTGTAAATCTACATGCAAAACGCAATCATGACAAGTTTAGTGATCCCTGCATAATTAGAAAAAAGCCTTTGTTGCCTCATCAGTGATGATATGGACGTAAACAGAGGTTCCTGAGAACTTCCTCACTGAACTGGTAAGTGAGCTTCTTTTTCACTTTTTTAATCTCTCCTGTTTTTCCATAGTTCCTGAGAGCCCGAGCCATTTTTTGGTAGGTCATTCTTTTGCGGTTTCCTTTCTGAACACCCCAGTGGGTTGCCAGGGCTTCTTTGTGTTTTGTGGAGAACTGGAAGATGCCCTTGTCCTGGTCCACCCACCAGATACTATCACTCATGTCGCCGTTTCTAAGCAGGTCCAGGAGGAACTGATACAGGCGGATTTTCTTCTTGTTGCCTGGAAGGAAAAAATATAGTATTTCTCAGCTGCTTTCAGCAGCTTTTTGCAGGCTTCAGTTCAAATTTAAGACCGTTAAGATTTTGTCTTTACAAATCTTGCATTGGAAATACTTACTAGTATCTCTTCTGTAGGAAGAGTGGTTGTGGTCTTCAAATTCATCCTCTCCCTCAGATACCTCCAGTGGGGGACTAAGAGCTCTTTGGTCCTCCTCTGAGTAGTAATGTCCAGGTGAGGCTGAGGGCGGGTACTGGTAGCACAGGGATGGAGTGTAATGTGGGATCTTCAGGGGAAATTTAAAGCATGCCATCATTTTCTTGTTTTCTTTGTGTTGTTTTGCTGTTACTGTCTGTTGTTTTTTGTTTTAACATGGTCATTGTACTAAAAGAGGAAGTTGCTCTGCCAAAATAGACCTCAGTGCTCAGTAACACCATGTGGGACTTATGACATGTCAGTGAAAATGTCCCAGTGTGTCCACATTATGCACTTTGTACAGAAAAACTCTGTACAAATCTCTGTACATCAGAATATTTTCATTAACGTAACAACAAAAGATTGATTCTTAATAAACATATTTTATTCAATCCTAGAACCCACACATTTAGATCAGATATTATTTAATGAAGAATATTTTCAGAATTTTCATTCTCATTAGTGCCAAAACCGTTGTTTCTCTAGCCTTTTGATGCTTGAGATCTCCAGGCTTAAAACATTTCAGCACAGTGATTACAAGTCTCTTTTAATGAGCAATCATGAATTATAATAAATTACTGTTTTGTCATCGCTGCAAAATGTCACTTCTGCATGCTATTAATAGATCACAGTGAGAGCGAACACTAAGTAAGACTTATTTTAGTGATTTTAGATTCATTTACTTATCAGGACACATCCATGTCAGTATTTCCAATCTCAAATGTAGTGACTGTTTTCATGCTTGCACAACGGTGAATTTCCACACATGGACTTACTTGTGATGACAGGGAGAGAGGAGCGATCTGAGGGTCCAGGTGAAGGTGCAGAGAATCGCTGCTGTAGCGAAAGGGTTGTATCAGTTGTTGAGATGACACTGCCTGCAGCTCTGTCAAGTGATTCACAGGGGAATTCTCAAAGTCTGATGGCTGGACCCGATCAGAGTGAAGGGCCCATCTGTGTTCTAAAAAAGCAACAGGTTTAAGCAATGTATTGATTTGTGATCTTTTCTAAGAGGTAAATATAGTCTTCTCACCTTCATAAATCTCCCCCACACTGCTTAGGTAATTGTACAGGTCCAAAGGTGGTCGATAATTCCCAGGCTCATTTGGAATAATATCATCCGATGCCTTTGGGGAAGAGAAATTAGATCTTTCTTCTGAAAAAGTACATTTTTTTAGCTTTTTGAACATCTTCCTTCCCCTTTTACTATGTAAAATAAATGATCTGTAAGCAAGACGTAGTACATACCAACAGGTGAGTTTGCTGTATATATTAATGATTAATGAAATACATTTGCTCTTAATAAACACAATCTAGACTTAGATACTTAGATATTTTGACCATTAATCTCTCAATGTCTCCAAATTTTGATAAACTGCAAATAGAGAAATTTGAAAGTCTGGTATGGTGTAAGCTAAAAGTGGAAACAATAAAACAGAGGCACTTACAGGCGTTATGACAAAACCCTCCATCATATAAACAAGACAGCATGAGAGTCTCGACTCTTGAGGCTTGTGATAAAAGTTAGCTCTTTCCTATTGCTCCACTGAAAAACACGCAATGTCGACTTCAGCCGACAAATGGGAACTGAAAGTGAGAAATAAGCTAAGCTGGCCCTTGTGCAGTCTGCATTCATTTCATCCAAATGTCAAATTCATACGATCGGCTAGTTCCTGATGGCCAGGAGTCACATTTACATGCATTTCCTGTATTTTAAAGAGATCTGACAGAAAATGTTTTTGTGTTTTGGTTGTGTGAAAATATTTTAAGTAATCTGTTTAGAAAGTAAAAGAAACAAGAAAGAAAAGAAAATAGAAAGTTATCACAGAATAAGTAGCACAACCTTTGATGCTTTAACTCTTCCCTTTGTCAACTTTAGCTGTGTTGTGCGACGTCAATACAGGAATATCTGTTGCGGAGCGCCTAAATATATGTTTTTTTTCTTACTGTAAGACTATATCTATATGACTGACTTTTCATAAGCTTGACAGTTTCAAACACAACAAGTCCCCAGTAAATTTATAGGAATTCTTTTTTGTTGGTGCACACAGGGGTCGAAACCAAAAATGAAGTTTGGAATCAGGGTTGTTCCTCTTTTAGTCTGGCATTCAGGCTCAAATGAGGAAGTGTTGGCCATGAGAATGAAACTTACCGCAGCAACTCTGTTTAAAAAAAAAAAAAAAGACAAATGTACTATAAAATGTAAAGGAAAAGTGGGGCAATGATTCACAAATCATTATTCAAATGAAAAATGAGCAAAGACATGTTTGCTTGAATTTAGAGATTTTGTTTATTTGTTTTAGTATAGGGTGGTTCAAAATTCAGAAAAGCAGATTATGAAAAAGTCAATAATGAAAAAGAAGAAAAAAAACTGCTTAAACATTTTGCAACTAAATTGGTTTATCGGATTTTGATCAGTGACATGACTGGATTTATAAACACGCATCCCACCGAATCCGAATCTTTAAGAAGTGAAGATTAGGAGTTCATCTCTCCAAAACACTGTGTGGGACAGTTTTTTTTTTTTAAAATAATGATATTTCTAAATGTAGAATAGCAAAGAAACGTAGAATTTCATCCTTTACAGTCAATAACATAAATTAAATAGTCAGAGAATCTAAGTAAAGATCTCTGTAGGCATAAGATGGGGTTGAAAACAGATGTTGAACACCCATCCGGCAAAACTGCAATGATTCAGTGAATCCCAGCATGGCCCCAGAAACATTTCTGAAATTCATTATTAGTGAAAACAGATCATCAAAAATGAAAGTTTAACCTAATACATAGGTATAATATACAAAACAATATTCAGAGACACTGCAACCTTCTCTGTGTCCATGTTGACTTAAAAGGTCTGAGGTAAAGTGGGAAATTGTCCCGTGCTCTGATGAATCAACATTTCAAATGCTTTTTGAAATAATAGACACTGAGTCCTCCTGGTCAAAGAGCTGAGAGACCGTCATCCTTGTTTTAACTTGCAGTTCATAGGCAGGCTTTCTTCGAGCAGCTAAAGTCTTAGATGGAGCAAGAATGGGAAAACATTAAGCTGTCAAAACTACATCAGTTGGTCTTCTTAGTTCCCAAGTGCAAGTACAGTGTTGTGAAAAAAGGGAAGTCATGCAAGACAGTGGTAAACATGACCTCATCCACATATTTCTTCAAATATTTTCCGGGTATAAAATTAAAAATCTCATGTATTTTTCAGCATTTGTGTTTGTACATTTTCAATTGAAATCAAAATGATTTGTCATTGCATCCTGCTTTTGTATAATTATTATACTGGCCAGGACTCTTACAAAAGAAATCTTTGGTCTCAATGATAAATTATTCCAACCTCCTTTTGTCATGTTTTTCAAATGCTGACATTTTTTTGTTTTACATCAAAACTATGCAGTGAGCCCAGTTTTTTTGTATGGCTCTACAGGATGAAAATTTACTCGCTGTAATCCATTGGATGTGATGAAACATACTCCATCACACTAAGAAAAACCCTTTGTTGGGTTAAATTTGGTTTGTCTAAGTGTGTTACAACTGAACACACGAGACAGCTGCAACTGTTTTGATTCCATTAAAAGATGGAGGGAGGATACTTCCTCTTGCATGACTTATACAAACTCTGGCAGTCTCTTCCTACACGATGATCTACAGTGCAGTAAAGTGCAGCTCTGGGGCTTCTGCTTTCCAACACTTTGAAACGCTCTGTCTCCATCTACTGGAAAGAAATGTTGGATTGAACAGTATCTAGGCTAGACTGAGTTCAGAGGCAAAAAGGAGACAACCAAAATAGCTCATCGAGGCCCAAATTTATTTATCCTGCACCCCAGAATTTGGCTCTTTTCGGTGATGGCAGATAAATCAGAGAAACGAGGGTTTTGGTGATGTATCTGCTTTCTAGATTTTCGCGTTTTGTTGAATTTCCTCCACACCGCAGACACTGACAGCAGCGGCCAGGCGCGAGTCCTGCTGTCCCGTGGAATTATCACGGCACTGAGGCGAGATACGTATGGAACATGGCTGCTATGAGGACTTTAACCGTGGCAGGTCTGTTTTTGGCATTTTGCGCTTTGGGACTGATAGCCGTGGCGATCAGCACTGACAACTGGTACGAGACTGACGCGAGGCGACACCGGGAGCGTTGCAAGAATTATTCAAACAAAAGAAACGACCCCGGCTATATTTACATCTCTAGCAACAACCTTCCTCTTCGCATGCTGCCCAAAGAGAAAAACGTAGAGAGAAAGGGCTCCAGTGTCAGCGGCGAAATGCTGCTGCGGACTAAGCGGCACTTCTTGCCTCCTGCCCCGGCCATGGAGTCTCTCTGCAGTCGGCATTTCAACTCTACTATCACCGGACTGTGGAGAAAGTGCCACCGAGAGGGATTTGACCTGGAGACGGAGGATTTGATCTTCAAAGGTTTGCTAATCAGCATCATATTTTGTGTGTAAATGGGTTTGCTTGTTACGTTTGTGTTGTGTGTGAGGCGCCATTGGTAAATACTTTGTGTACGAATGCGCTATCCAAGGTGCTGATGCTGCGCACAGACCCTCAAGGCCTACGCAGTACAGCACGGAGTACAGTTACATCGCAATCGTCCTGCTGTTTTTTCCCTCTTTTTTTTTTACCCCCCTTGCAACGTATTTTTTATTTTTCGGCACAAAACGACGAGGTATAGTAACAGAAACCTTGAGATGCGTACAATAAGCTACTCTACAATAGTGTGGGTGGATGGGTGGGTGATGGTGGAAGGGGGGGTTGGGTGCTTTATTTTCGAGGGGGTGGCAGCAAGAGCCCTGTGATATCCTCCTCATCTCATCTCCGTGCTAATACGAGACATCCTCTTTGTGTTGTTTACATCCACAGGATTGGTTCCGCGCTGCACACCAATAAAATACTACTACTCGTCGTCAGTGCTCCCCAGAAATCTGCCAATCAACCTGACAAAGACTATCAGGCAGGATGAGTGGCACGCACTCCGTGAGTTTATTTATTTATTTATTTTCCCCTTAATCTGCTGATTTAGTGGAGAGAAACGTGGCTACATCCCACAGTCTGTGTTGTGCGCTTTGCAGACCTCCAGAGGATGACTGCCAGCTTCATAGGCATGGCCATATCCATCATCCTATTCGGCTGGATCATAGGCGTGCTGGGCTGCTGTCAAGAGCATGATCTGATGCAGTATGTGGCTGGACTCCTCTTCCTCATGGGAGGTAAGATATACTTTACGTAAAGAGCATTACCCCGACTCACCGCAGAGGGGCAGTGTGGTCTTTGTTAACCAGAGTGGGGTAATGATGCATCATAGGGGGATGCTGCTAACATGTCTGACTTGTATTGTGCTTGCTTTCCATCAGGGACCTGCTGCATAATCTCCCTCTGCACATGTGTGGCTGGGATCAACTTTGAACTGTCTCGATATCCTCGCTATATGTTTGGAATACCAGAGGACATCAGTCACGGGTATGGCTGGTCCATGTTTTGTGCATGGGGTGGACTGGGCCTTACATTGCTGGCTGGCTTCCTGTGCACACTCGCACCTTCCCTCTACCCTCCACACACCCCTGTGGTGCACAAGCCAAGACAGGAGAACGGCTGTGTGTGACAGACCCCTGTCTCATCCCGAAAACAGTGACAAGCCCTGTATCGGAGACAGTTTCATCCAGGGACTCTAAGCAGAGAACGCCTTCACACAGCTTGGCACAGAGAAAGCACAGGACACTGGCCACCCCTCACATGAAAATAACGAAGAGGTGACATTTGACTGGATTCCAGTTCCTCTGGTGCTTTTTTTCTGTCCCTCTTTATGAATGAACTGTTCAGTGTCATTGCTTGATCTCCAAGGAGAACATGATAATTTCTTCATGTAAAATCTGCTAGTTTAAGAAGAAAAAAAAAGAGAAAAACAAACACTGGCAGCAGATCAATAGCACAACTTTGAAATAAACTGTATTGAAGATAAAACTATGGATGTGTATCATCACATTTCAAAGGGCAACTGTGTATCATTATGTATCCATTCTAAACAAAATATGTACATGTCCTTTTTGAATTGTATATATGCAGATGCGTTTGTGTTTATTCAACAAAAAAATGTGAGCATTAAGACCAAACTGTGTTTGAGGGAAATGTTTGTTGTTCTTGAAATCTGACCCCCATCAAGATATTTTTGAAAAATAAAACAGCCATGCAAAGCTGATGTTTTTCTGTGAGAAACCTTACGCAGACATCACATAAATGTTGTTGTGGGAGTTGTGCACAGTGGCACGAGTTCAGTGGTGTGTGAGCAAGCAGAAAGGCCTGCCAACAGACTGAAAACTTTTACAACAATATAAACTGCGGCTGAATATATCTCTGTTAGTGTTACGAGGTTGTGTTCGAAAACCACCTCTGAGCGCTTTCATGTGCAAATGTCAGTGGTATAAATGTGAGTCAGTGACCAAAAAATCACTGACAAAACAGACCAAAATAGATGAGTGCAAATAAAACAGAGACAAACAGTAAAGCAAGCTTTTCCTGTAAATTACAATGAAACAAAATCTGCTTTTATTCAAATCAGCAACACAATAAAACATGAGATCCAGACTCCCACCAAAACTTTCTGATCCTTTATACATGCTCTACAGAATCATTTCTTCGCAATTTTCATTTACAGCAACCAGCCACAGAGAGTTGTAATGACTTCCTACAGGTTTTGGGAAAAATTCAGTCTGTCTGAAGACATAATTGAATCTCTGGCTTCAATCATTTTCTGATGTTTCCCTGCTTCATATGATTTTCTCTATAGTATTGTTGAGATAATATCTGTTGTCTTCACAGAATTATAAGAAGGCAACTGAAGTCTTAAAAAAAAATCTATTTTGTTGGGTAAAAATTGTATTACGGTGTATATTTAAAATACATAAATTATCCACTCTTTCTGACAAGCTGAAAAATCTAAATTCAGTTTTATAATCTTAGTACAATGCAAAAGTGATTCACTATCACAAATGATCCATATATTGTTTTATCGTTGTTTATATTGTTTTATCGGAATTTAATCATTTCTACATGCAAACAAATTAAAATAGTTCCCTTAAATGAAATCATATATTAAATCTCAGTGAAAAATGTTTTTTTTCCACAGTGTAACACCATTTGGTACAATGATACAGAGCACTGTGTTTAATGAGAGGAAATCCTGCATATCCAACAGTGTGCATGTCCACATCATTTAACATTGTAGGTGATGCTCCTGGCTACTCTGTGGCTTAAAGTGCATTAAATATCATGACCTCAAAGTATGTTTTGCATGTGAAACAGAAACTCTGTAAAGTGAACAGTACTGTATTTATGCAAGGCTGTAAGCATATTTACTGAAGTATTTTAATTAAGACCTGATGCAACATCCAAGTATTCCTGTGTCCACATCTAGAGGGTGCCTCAAATATTTGTGGGTTGGGTGCAAAACACATTTATTAGAGGGTCAAAATCAGCAACAAAGCAGAAAACTAACATAGTGTTTCATTACTGTTTACTGACGAATTAACCTGTTTTGTTTAATGTCTGTTTTGTTGTGACTTCTGAAATATAGTTTTTTTTTAATTTTTTTTAAACTTTTGACTTGTTTTGTGAAGATATTTTAGTGTAAGTTCAGTTTTACTGTTATGGTTTGCTATCAATAATGAAATGTGTGTTTTTTTAGACAGCAAACAAACAAAAACATTTTTAAAGAAAATTTATTTCAATTTTATTTTTCTCTCTTTTATTTTGGTTTTTATTTGATTTCTGTGAAATGTCATGTTTTGTTGCCTATTTTTTTTCTTCTATATGTTGTATTGATTTCTTTATTATTTCTTCTTCATTTTGATTATTATTAGAGGAAACTAAATATAAAACAGGCTGACAGACCAAATAATATCATAGGGTTGAAAATGAGTCATACTTTTATCAAAGACAGCAATATCACTTGGCACTTCATCATATCCAGTATGTTATCCAAAACACCTACTCAAAGACAAATACAACAAGTACAAGGAGTATAAGCCAAAACAAAAATAAACTAAAGGATTAAGTAGATAAAATGATAATAATAATAATAATAATAATAATAATAATAATAATAATAATAATAATAATAATAATAATAATAATAA
>JBBBVU010000010.1:20504248-20514752 GCA_037177055.1 Atherinosoma microstoma
ATAATAATAATAATAATAATAATAATAATAATAATAATAATAATAATAATAATAATAATAATAATAATAATAATGTCAGGGGGCATGCTAATGTTACAGATAGAAAATAAGATAATACAATAATACGATAATAATATAATTGGAAAAAAGAATAGGAAGATCCTCAACACTGTACCATTAAAGTCGTGCAATCATGTACATGACATAAACATGCACTTAAAACATACATATAACAATCCACACTAACCATGACAAGTCTGTAATAGGCTACTTTACATTGATGCATCAGGATCTCCAACACTGTGGAAGCCAGTCTAGTGCCAATATATTTCTAGAAACAGTCACCAAACTTTATAAAATACCTTTTAAATGACTACTGTTATCTTTTTATTGTTTTTTCAACTTTGTTTTGTTTTGTCTGCTCAAGGCTGGGCTTCATTATCTCTGGCTTATATTTGCAAATCTGCCTGTGCTTTTATGAACATTTTATAAATAAAATATAAATTAATATAAACTATAACCAACCAACTAAACAACATCATTCATCATAAATTAAGCAACCAACAAGTACATGATAAATTCATGTGAGGACCAACTTTCCCAACTGATGTGCCATTAGAGTAATACTTACATATCATAGCAATACAACTGAAAATCTATTGATTTCAACTGGATGATTCAGATAAATGACTCTATTTAAACAAATGAAAACTACTTTTACTGAAGTGAATATTTAAATAAAGGACTGACTTATGAATACTGTTTCTGCACAGAACTACATTACATACCTCAGTAGCCTACCATGTGAAAAAGCTTTTTTTGGGAGGGTAATTTGAAAAACTCATTGAATTTAATGTCCAATTGCCCAGCATTTTCTGGAGCTTATAGCAGCTGCTGGTCTTCATTGGGACTTCTCAGTTGTTTATTGACACTGAAGACATTAAAGTCGCTCAATGAAAAGAAAAAGGAAAAAACAAACAACCGTCACCCACTGTAATAGATTAGTCTGTTTTTTATTAGAAAATAAAAGGGTGTAGTTTAGTTTTACAACATCAACTGCAGTTATATATTTACAGCAGGATAGTAGCACATGTGTTATTTAACAGCTCTCTTCTTTCTGACAGTAACACCACCGAGGCATGCTGCTCTGGGGCTTTTGTGCTCAGCACAGAGAGGGGTCAAAGTATTCTCAGGTCAGCTCTGCTCTGCATTCCTGACCTTTCTTTGTTTGTCCTTAAAACATGTCTGTGAGGAAAACACACTCTTCAAACAGTACGTTTAATGCTCTGACTTTAGTGCCTCTGAGCGCCAGGGACTTGAATCAATCTGCAGAACAGAAATGTTTATCTATATGTGGAATTAATGTTGAGCCAAAAAAGACAAATGAAGTGAGATGGGTTGTGAGAGACTCTGTGACCCGCTCTACCTTTCCTTATACTGTGGAAATTTTAACCACATCTTTTAATCAAATCTGTTGAGCCCTGCGCAGTGCCCCTGGAAATTAAGAGCAATGCAGACATATAGGGTTTCTGTGCACACAGAGCTCCTGCAGCTCTGGGTTTTTGACGAGTTTGGTCTGCCTTGTGCTGAGCTACACAGAGCTGTTTTTAAAAAGGGGTCCCTCAGGGGAAGCTGGACTGTGAGGAAAACCAGACAGAGGAAATCACACCCAGTTGCGCCCATGGCAGCCCATCTGGCTTTCTCAAATCTGCAGAGACATTATCTCTGTAAAAAGTGGGCACGCTTTTCAGTTACTTTGTGGTTTTTGGAGACGCTGATTGGAGCGAAAGGATTTTATACAGAAGTTAAAAGACAAAAATACACTGAAGGCATTTAGAATATTAAATTCAAGGCAGTGTAAATTAAAACAGCCTGACAGGGTGGTTTATATGTAATTCCTTTTTCAGGAATTCAAAACAACTTTCCTCAATAAACAGTTCATTTAAAATAATTAGTTGTGTTTCAGCACAGCTGGAAAGCAAAACAGGAACATTTTAATGAGACTGCAAGTTGTATGTCAATTTTAGCTCTATTTGTTTTAGTAAAATGACCTAATATGAAATAGTTCCAAAAATAAACAACAGTATTTTAAATAAAACGTGGTTTCCATAGATTGTGACAGATTAAAGAGCAGATAATAGCGACAGTGGCTGCCTTTAAACTAACACATTTCATACTGAAGCAGATGATTTCCAGATGGAAGTAGGAGACTGTGACAGACTTAGACAAAGATTAACCATTTCCACTTTGAAGACAGTTAAGTATGCAGCTTGCAGTTCTGACAACAAACACTGACGTAAAGCAATGACAGCATGGCAGGGTGACCATTCACTGCAGTGCTGAACTTAAAAAAAAGAGAAGAATTTGGAGGGTTCCACAGTTCATGCAAACCTCAAAGCTGAAAGGATGGAGATTTACAATAGAGCACAGCGGGACACTGCAGTCTGTCTCAGGGCAGAGGGAAGGCTCAAAAAGGAAAAATAATTAAGCTGAGAGAATAATATTTTATCTGGCTTAAAAGAACGGGTGGAAAATAATATTTTGTACGAGATATTTATTTGATCGACTATGAACAACAGTTAAAATCATACAGACTGACAGTTTTATACCAATCTGGAAAATAAATTTCACTTTTCACTAGATAAAATCGCTCCTCGGAGGTGGCACAGAGAGGCTCTTTGTAGACATAATTTCTGCTCACATTTCTTTCTCATTTTTTCTTTCTTCCTGACTCGCAGGAATGTGTTGATATTTTTGTTCCAGCTCCCTTCTGCGAGATAGCTCCAAGGAATGGGAACAACCAAAGGTCAAGAGTGTTTCAAATACTAAAGAAGGATATTCAGGAGTCACAGTAAACTTTCCAGCCGTTTGAAGAACTGGGGTGTCCTGTCTTTCTCACACACTCACACACGATAAACAGCAATAACCCCCACTATGAGCCAACATTTAGGTACTCAGTCTTCAGGCGGCTCAGTCTGGTGCCGTGACTGCGGATGACGAGAGACAGCAGCTCGTGTTTATCTTTGAGTCCCAGGGAGATGTCGGTGGTTTCCCTCAGAGCGCTCCTGATGTCGCTCACTTGTTTTACTACATTGCTGTTCAGCTGTTGCTCCTCTCTCAGCTCAGTTTCTTGACTTTGCTTAAACTTTACCTCAAGCTCCAACAGGGACTTGTCCACGTTTGAAAAGGCTTCGCTGATCTGGGAAATCTCCCGCTGGAGGAACTTCCCGTAACTGTCCTCTCCGTCCAGGTCGTGCGCCACAGTCCGGCCGATGCCCTCCAGCAGCCGCGCCGCGTCCTCCGCCTGCAGCTTCGTGATGACGAAGTCTTCCCGCACAGCGGCGTCGCTGTCCTCCGTTGCCCCACATGGAAACACGTCTGAGAACTTAAACAGCATCTGGCACTGCTCGGGGTCCACTGTCTCTTCATAATCTCCGTCCGGGACGAAGAAGTGGTGGAAAGTGCCGTTGGAGATCTCCGGCTGGAGGGGCCCGGTGTAGACAGCCGGGCTAAACGGTAAAGATGTGACTATGATGAGCAGCAGTGGGACGGGATCCATCATGCACCAACTCTCCTTCTTTAGCAGCATCTGGAGTGGTGGCCGGATACAGCGAGCAGTTTTCACCCTGACTCATGTTACACAGTCCCCCCGTCACGTAATAGGCACAGACTGCCTGTTAAAGTCAGAGGGGCCCCTGGCGGCCCCATGGTCCAAACTCAGTGCAAAG
Organism: Atherinosoma microstoma; assembly: GCA_037177055.1. Lineage (NCBI taxonomy): Eukaryota > Metazoa > Chordata > Actinopteri > Atheriniformes > Atherinidae > Atherinosoma > Atherinosoma microstoma. The sequence goes on from JBBBVU010000010.1 coordinate 20,507,977, forward strand.
CTATTAAGCTGTTTTCCATGTTTAATGAGTAGAAACTGTTTGTGTGGTGTAATATTTTGTTCTGAAACAACCATCAAAACAGAGAATTGTACAACTGGAAAATTGTATAGAAAACCGACTAAATTTACTCCAACTGTCTGACCCTGTTTGGTAACATTAGTTTTTTAGAAACACATTTGTATGCACTTAATTAGCATTTTCATCTTATTATTTATCTTAAGTTACTATTATTATTTATATTCATCTTTTCCATTCTATTTACTTTCAAAACTCACAATCAAATTTGCTTGTAGAACCTTCGGAAATAATATTTTCCTATTAAACACAGGGACATTGTGTGATATGCATCATTCTGTGATATGCATCATTTTGAGAAATGTATGACATTATTATGTTTCATTATTATGTTTCATAAATGTTTCATAAAAATGAAACATTGGCATTGTCTTGCTGAAACGAGCAACGTGTACCCTGAAAAGACATCATATGGGAACATACAGTATGCAGCTCTAAAATTTGTATGTATTCTCAAACATTAATGGTGCCTCAAAGTTATATGACATGTGCGCATCCTCATATCAAGATAGCCTGTGAGACTGCAGAACAGTTTCCCATTTCTTCAACTTCTCTTCGTCTCTGAGAAGATGGCTGCATTTCTGGATCTTGTTAGTACTTTTTTTTCACCACAAGATAGTTTTAACATGTGTTTTTAGATGACAACCTGTGATAGCTGATAAGATGGTTCATTGTCTACACAGTGATTTCCATCATAGATCCATATTTGTTTTTAATGCAGCACCCGAGGGGGAAAGATCACAGCTATTCAGTATGGGTTTTAAGCGTATCTTATGCATGGAGATTTATCTGGATTTTCTGAATCTTTTGGTTACACTATGTCTTGTAGATGTCCTAATTCTTTGTAACTTCACATTTGAGTAACATTATGCTTGAGACATATTTGTTCACAAAGTCTTTCCCAGAGTGGTGAACCCTCCCAGTCTATAATCCTTAAAGATGCGGACAGGATGTTCTTTTTATTTGCAATAATCTTACTCCTCAAATAAGCTTTTTAGTCCTGAGATTTTCCAACATGTTTTTTTTCCTTCTCTTTCTTTTCTTCCAAACTGACATTGAGAGTGAATCTGAGTGGTTGTTGGCTCTGTGTTGACCCAGATGGACTGGTGTGTGTACCCTGCCTTTTACCAGATAGACGCTTGGATATTATCCAGCCACCCAACAACCCTGAACTGATTTAAGTGAGTGTATAAGAATGAGTGGATCATTTTAAAAATCAGTTTGATTATATTCTATTCTATTAGTCACCTTGTACTCAGCCTTCAAACTGTTTCCATAGCAATAATGAATTGTGACAAAAAAACAAACTCTACCAGTATTAACAAAAACACCATGTTTTCTTATCTTATGCAAAAAATGTTCTCGGGAAAATGGTTTAAAATAGACTTGATGCATTTTTCTTATACTATCAGATGGCAAGAGTATAGTTATAGCTAACTGTGATGACTGCAGTCAGGCAATCACATTACAGCATGAAGGGAGAGTCCCCTGGGCTATGGTCTCCTCTATTGCACATTCTGTCTCGGATAATTACATCGTCACAGGGTGGTCTCAGATATGGTTCTCAGCTTTTAAGCAATACACATAAAAACTGGAACCATATGGTGAGCTATAAACACTGAATTGGTTATGTCCTCTGCTTAATCCATCCATTCAAAGATCAAACAGTTTTTGGAGTTGCATGAAGGACGAGTTCTTGTTATGATGCAACATAACAGAAAGAGTTGAAAAAAATGCATTATAAAAAAAAAATGTATATACAATGTCAATGTGTCAAATTCTGCAAAAGGGATTTGTTCTTCCTTCACTCACCCTTCTCAGCTGGGACCAACAAGCAGATGAAAGCAGTAAGATGAAAGCAAGGTTTAGACTTTGTTAAAATGTAGGATAAAAGTCAGCAAAGGGTTAGTGCACAAAACTGAACTGATCAGAGTAATAATCTTATGACTATTCTATAGAAAACAGGTTGTAACATCCAAATAGAGAATCTGAACAGACATATGTGGAAAGGTGGGAACACAGGAGAGACAACTACCGCACAGAGAGGGAATTGGCTTTTTTTTTATGGGGGGGGTATGTCAGCAGGAAAGCTACGGATAAATGAATACAGCCATTATTGATCATATCAGCAACTTATATGGGTTTCCTGCAGTGTCATGTGGCAGATGGGGTAATGGAGACTCCTGCAGAGATAAACAAGATGATTAATCAATGCAGATAAGCAGCTTTATCACTTTGACTATTTTATTCACACATAGGCTGCTTTGTTTTCATTTTGGACATCAGAATATCTTTTTTAACCAAATATACAGACTGCTTGGGATCTGACTCCAGAAAAACAACAGTGAGACAAAAGTGAGAGTGAGAGACATTGAGACAACATTTTGTCACACAGCTTTCAGTAAGGATAGTAATAATTGATCTTTGACACACAGATGGAAGTATTGTATCGTATAGTTAATTTTTATATACCTAACATGTTGGCAAACTTACTCACTCAACAGTGTCAGTGTTGGCTCTGGATCACCAAAAAACAAAAAAAACAAAAGCTTCTTCGTGGTTGGGATTCAATGTCTTGACATTTTTCAACATTGCTATTTTCTCAACAACTTTTTGTCTTCACTAACTCCTGAGGGATCTTGGGCACTTCAGCTGTTAAGTGCATCTGTCCGCTGTTTACTGCTGAGCAAGTACTGTGCAGTGACGAAACCTTAACAGTAAATCTGCAGCAAGAAAACAAAACACAATCAGCAAATTACTTAAAAGTCTCCACAGACCTGAACGGAAACTGTAGAGTCAGGTGAAAAGTTCACTGAACAAACATAATTTGATAAATGTTGGATTATAACAATTTTTTCTCATACATAATATTTCTATAAATATTTTTCAAGAGAATTTACATTTGAGCGGTGTAAGCCTTGAAGTGCTGCTCTTTCTGCTGGCAGACTTCAAGTATACATTCGAGACTTTGTTTGAAACATGCATAGTTGTACCACTGATGGATCTGAGTCACGTTCAATAATTGTTCATGATTTTTTTTTCTAAACATTAAAAAAATCATGTCACAACATCTGAATACCATTTTTTCCCCCATGTTTCCACAAAATTTTCAGTTGTGGTGATTTAAATCCACATATTTAGCATTTCTCACCAGAGTTGAGTCATTAAAAGAGTGCTTTTAAAGAAAAAACGGGTTTATTTGCAACAACTGGTGCTCTTCTGGAAACAGTGATGAATGAATGATACAGGCAGAGGGAGCCTGGGGCTTTTCTGTGTGCTCAGTCTTGAGTCTCACACCTGAATAAATACAGCGTTTCTCTACATAAACACTCATAGAGTAAACCGGCCGGCTCGCCAAGGCAGAGCAGGGCACAGCAGAGTGAAGCTGCCTGAAAGCAGATGTAACAACACATGTAGCAACAAATATAATTTAGTGGGGTGGGAAGAGATGTTCTTCTTGATCCTCTGCTGTATTATGTTGTGTTTATGTGTGTGTAGAGAAGCCTTAAATCTGCAGTTTGGACAGATGCCTTTCAGATGGTGATGGGTTTCCGCTGAATGCTGATCTGACTGAACAGGAGGTCAAGGGCCCGCAGGCTGCGTAGGAGGCTGCAGAGATGGGAACTTGCAGTCTTACAGTAAATCTTAATGACTTCATGCTCAGTTTAATCCTTTGGTTTATATCAGCTGTTATAATCCAGGATTAGAAAGCCAATCCATGATTGGCTTCCTCTGCTGGATATGTCCTGATATAGTAGATCTTTGAGAAATGCACAAGACATATAAAAAACTCATGTGGAGAAAGATGAAAAATAGGGCCACGTTTTGCAAACCTCCCCCCAGATAATCGTCAAAGACATGAGGTGGAGGAGTGAGGTAATAAGTGCCCTTTGCACCTCTCCAGTCAGTTGAAAATACACAAAAAATGTCCAGAGAGTGCATAATTGCGCAAACCTCTGATTCTCTTGTCTTTTACTTTGATGTTTTGAATCTGCTTCGGGACACAAAACTGCTTCAAGACCTGCCTGCTTTGCAAATGGTATCCACACGTTTTGGTTTTCTCCAAGCAGCATAAATAAGACAAAACTCACCACCACCACCAAATGCTGCTGTCGTTCCACAAGACAATTGCTATGTTTATCCGTGCCCTCTTCATATTCAGCTGCACATAAAATCAAGTATAGTCTGTGCCTTGTTAAAGATGAGAGATTTCAAAGACAAAAAAAAAAAAAAACACATCTGAAAATGAATGATTTAGGTAGTAATACAATACAAGCACAGAATAAAAAGTTAATTGAGAAGAAAATAATGCTTTATGGCTCATGGTTCAAAGAGAAAACATAAACTTCTAGAAACACATGTAGAAATCTTGTTTTCTAATCCAGACCAACACTTAACAAAAACACTAAGCAGTGTCATTCTTAACCCTGTAGAATAAATCCCAAATACAGACCAATGACATAAAATAAAAAAATATTTCTCAGAGCTGCTGCAGCTGAAATTGATTGTATTAAACACACCAAAGGCATACAGTCAGATCCAAAGAGAAAGAGCTTTTGTCAGGTTCACTGTTCTGTACTGTTTAACTAAAGTCATGTGAAGCAGAAGTACTTGTTCCACTGTCAGACTCCTCAACAGAGCAAGATGTAATAGGGTCCTTTTGTACTATCATCCCCCATCTACAGCAGTATAATCACGGTTTATTTAACTCTCCCTTCCTGCACATGAGACTTGCAGCTGGATTATGCCTTCATAGTCCACATGATCACCAACCAATTAAAAGCAGAGCGCTCACAAACACAGCTGGAAAAAACCTGTGAAAGGTCACATGTGGATATCTAAAAGTGCAGATGAGAATTTTTTTTTCATTTCATAATGTTTCAGCCATGGTTATTATATGGAATAATTCAGATGAAAAACAACTTCTGCTTTAGGTTTCAACAACAACTGTCTGGACTGTCTCCAAAGACAGCAGTCATAACTGGAACCGTTTTTATACGCAGGAAACTCATTCGGCTGTGTTAATCATTTGCAGATAGAATCAAATGTTAATCTTTTTTTCTTTTGGCAAAATTCTGTTTGCCTCTTGCTTTTGTTTTTTGCCTCTCTGGAGTCTGTCTCAGCCTCTCTGCTGTAGTTGCACTGCTGTCTAATAATGATCCCATAAATCTACAAATTTAGCTTCTGCAGGTCTGACATTTGATAAGGTCACATCTCAAAAGCATGTCACAAGAACACACTGACAACCAAAAGGCTAAACAGACAAGAAGACAACGGTGAAGGGAAGCAAGAAAAGGAAAAATAAAATTAATCAACAGGGAGACTAATGAAAATAGAACAATGGACAAAGACTTAAAGAATTTCTGCTGCTGCCCCTTCTTTCCAACTATGGAAAGGAGTCATAGGTCAAATATGCAAACATGGAGTCACTGAGACAGCAGCTAAGACCTTGTACAGACTAAGTTGAGAGCAGTCATGAAAAATAGACTAATGTCTCGAGGGAGATGCACCTTCTTTAGCACTGCAGCAGCGTGACATATACCATACGCATGCAGAGGTAAAGAATATCCCTGTTTGGAAAAAGCATTAGCTCTAGATATGAGGGATAAACTGTGGGGAAGGGAAAAGGGTTGGGATTTTTTTAACAAACACTTGTTATTAATAAATTTTCTGGCTCTCATTTGCCCAATGAAAGTCTGTTTTATCACCTTGCTCTAAATATTTTCCATCACACCAGCCGCTCTGCAATGTTAACCCAATTTTGTGGTGTGTGTAAATTTTAAAACCATAGGCTATATGTGCAAGCACAGCACCTGATTAACATTATTTACAAACTGTTCCTCACTACAGAGCATGAACATTAACCAGCAAGACAGGTGCTTAGGTGGCCAAGCAGATGTAATATACAGTATTTTTGCATGAGAAGGCAAAATGCTCATTTCTACATACTCATCCCACTTTTCTGTGGGGCAGCTTGCACTTGAGTTTTAGTATTTTCATCTTCCATAGCAAAAGAAAATGAACAAGCCAAAGCAAAGTATATTTATATATCCACAAACCTATTCCAAGTCATTTGATGAAATGCTCCTCTCCAGGCATGAGTTCTTAGACATGCCACAAGCAATATACAACTTATATGATTACAGCAGCTATTAGAGATAAGGGGAATCTTTAACTAAGATTATGATCAGAATTAAGTTTTTTAGTTGATAGTCAAGATGGATAAATCTGTCTCTGGTTATGAAAAATCATCTGCAGCTAGATAAGCAGGCAAGGTTTTTTCTCTTTCTTTTTCTTTTCTTTTGGTGTCAGTTCCTTCATTCATCCAGCCACCCACTGCATTTCAAGGCTGATGCTTCTCTGTGGAGGAGGTTTGCTCAGGTCAACTCATCTATTGTTTGCTCATGTTTCATTTCTGAATCCCCCTGTCTTCAATCTGGGCATTTTACCCACAGGCCTGCTGCACTGCTGTCTTCATCAGCTGCTGTACACTATGCATTATTTATCATCAATGTGCAATGAAAAATATCTATACATTCAAATTATATATATATGTATATATTTTTTTATTTATTCATAACCTTCCATTAACGAAGGAAAAAAATCAGCTGTCTCTGAAATAAATTGAAACTGACAAAAGTAATGATATATAAAAATTTGATGAAAATCATGACATTGTTATTGAATTGTGGTTCAATAGA
>JBBBVU010000010.1:20531189-20542872 GCA_037177055.1 Atherinosoma microstoma
CTACTGGATCTCAGTGCTGCATTTGACACGGTCAACCATAACATCTTACTAGACCGGCTGAAAAACTGGGTAGGACTCTCTGGCACTGCAATTAATCGGTTCGACAGGGACTACTTTGTGTCCAAAGATAACTATGAATCTGAGCGAACAAAGATAACCTGCGGAGTTCCCAAGGCTCCATCCTGGGGCCACTGCTGTTTAACATCTACATGCTCCCACTCGCTCAAATTATGAAAGACAACAAAATCCGTTACCATGATTATGCTGATGACACACAAATCTACATAACCATCTCACAAGGAGACTATAGTCCGATCCAAACACTGATCAACTGCATTGATCAAATAAAAGACTGGATGTCCCAGAACTTCCTTCAGTTAAATGAAGACAAAACTGAAATAATATTTTTGGAGCCAAGGAAGAAAGATTAAGAATCAGCACTGTTCTTCAAACAGCCAAGTTAAAAACCAACAACCAAGCCGAAAATCTGGGAGTAGTCATGGACTCAGACCCGAATTTTAGTCACATTAAGACAGTTATGAAGTCAAGGATTAAAGGACTGATGTCTCAGCAGGATTTAGAAAAACTTGTTCATACATTTATCTTTTGTACTAGACTACTGTAACGCTGTCCTTACAGCCTTACACCTTAACCCTAACAAGTCCATCAGACAGCTGCAGTTAGTCCAGAAGGCTACTGCTCAAGTTCTCACTAAGACCAAGAATGTGGATCATTAACACCAGTCCTCAGATCTTTACACTGGCTTCCTGTTTGTCAAATAATTGACATACAAAATCCTGCTGTTAGTTTACAAAGCACTGAATGGTTTTAGGACCACAATACGTTCAGGATCTTCTGGTTCATTATGAACCAACCAGATCCCTCAGGTCATCAGGGTCAAGTTTACTTTCTGTTCCCATGGATGGTACTAAACATGGAGAGGCAGCGTTTAGTTTTTATGCTCCTTACGTGTGGAACAAACTCCCAGAAAACTGCAGCTCTTCTGAAACTCTCAGGCGTTTTCAATCAAGGTTAAAAACTTTTTTAATTGCCCCCTTTAATCAAAGCAACTGTAAATTCCTTTCACTGTAACTTTTATTTCTTGCATTTTATCTTATCTTACTTTAGCTTTTTGTCTTAATTTAAATTCTTTATTTCTTTTTAAAGTTTGTTTTAATGTACTTTTTAATGAGTCTTCTGCACCCCGCTTTAATGCTTTTAATAATTTATGTAAAGCACTTTGAATTGTCTTGTACATGAAATGTGCAATACAATTAAACTTGCCTTGCCTTGCTGTGGCTGCTATAAAAACTATTTAGAGTTGTGCTACTTGGAAAACAGGATGTTAAAATAAAAAAAACAAGATCCTAAAAGTGAGAGAAAACATCGGAGAAAAGTGTGGTTTTTAAATGTTTTGACAGCTACCATTTGTGTCTGAAACATCACCATACTAGAACAAGATGAATACATTTAAGAAACATTTTCAAGGTAAATTAGGTAGATCTGAATTTTCCTTTAGGCCGGAGAATAAAAAACAGTAATGAAATAAATAATCACAATAAAAAATCATCTCAGTCCAACGTTGACTTAAAACATCATAATTGATTTACTACATTATCTAAAAAGACAGAAAGGTGTCATAATAAAAATGGTAAACAAATTTCAGTTTTCTCATGCTGTACTGTTCATCATCATCAAATCTACTGAAAGAATACAATACCTACATGCATAACCCCCACAAAATTAATCACTTTAAATAGTATTATTTTCTTTATAATGTAATTATTTCAATTGGTTGATACGAATTAGAAGAAGATGCTGCTATGCATATGCATCAAGCATGGAGCTTGAATTATTAATTGATTAGATTTCCACAGCATAAACGTATGAAAAAGGGGAAACTACAAACTTGACCCCATCCAAAGTACCTATTTCAGAATGTTATCTCTCATTTGTTTATTGTATACCAAAGTAGAAATGTTAAAGTCACTGGTTGTGGTTGGGAGGGAGTATGGCATTGTAACCAAGCTGCTCTATGCTTATTGTCTCATTGATTCAGCTCAATTGCAAGTGTGGCATCAATCTTACTATCCACCTCTGGGAAAAGCAGTGAATGAGAATATTTTCCAAAATGTCAAACTATTCCATATCACTCTCATGTCCTTCTTCTACTAATAAAATGGATGGACAATGTTGACATATTAAAACATAGAGCCACAAAGGCAATTGTAAACTTAAGTGGAATAAGCCTCAGCTGTTGAAATAAATCATATTATTCAGGTATGACACAAAGAGAGATATTGATGAGTGCACACAAACTGTGTTACATTGAAACAATACATCTTGTAAACTGTATCATCAAATAGATTAAGATTGTAAGAAAAAAAGAAACAGGGGGGGAAAGAAACATTTAATGAAACTGTGTAACCTGCTTCAAATCGGATTACCTAATGAGGTCCAGAGGCTGGTATTTGTACCAGATCCCCCAGCGAGCCCAGCGCTCATATAGAAGATGTCTTTGGTTCTGGGCACCGTGCGTCTTAATCGGATGTCTGCTTTTGTAACCACCCTGAGGAGACAAACCAGTGAAGAAATCTACATCATTTTAATAATTCTCTTACTTTCAATGATCAGTTTTTCCTGCATCCTTTGATTTTGAGGCTAATTTCCTTGTACCTTTAAAATCTATCATGTTAACTGGATATTGAGAGCCTTAAAAGAACCATCATAATAGTAATAAAAAAGTGTTATCATTAATTTAATCAGCTCACCTCATGTGGAGGAAACGCAGCCTCATAAGTGTTGTTGCCCAGTAACCGGTTAATACCTACACAAGAATAAAACAGGTCACATCAAGCGAGGAATATATTAGGACAGCGCATTAAAAATTCAGTATCAGTCATTAATAGAAACAGGAGTTCAGCAAGAGACTCACTGAAACCCAGTTTCTGCAGTCACAACAATTTATAACATTCAAAGAGCTGACAACCTACATTAGAGCCATGTGTGTTGGGATTTTAAATAGCTGCAAGCACTTGAAAGTAACCTTTTTGCAGGACTATAATCACTTGATATCCACGCAGTCTCTACTGCAGGTTTCAAAATCTTGTCACAGTCACAATAAACTGACTGCTTTGACTGAAAGTACTGTAAAGTGTGAAAAAGATTATTACTTCAGCACAACAACTCAGTTATTTGCACCATCATTCTTTGAGAAAAACTACAGATGGCAAGAGATGGGGCAGGGGAGTTTGGATTTAAAGGGATTTGTCACTTTTTTGGGCAAGCTTGATGTAATTTGTTGAAAAGTAAAATGGTCAATAGCATCCAAAGATATCAATTTAAAAGCCATTCCAGCACTTCTAAGACCAAACTTTAATCAGCAAAACATGTTGGCATCAGCCAGATAACGAGAGTGGGAGTTAATTGACAGTTTGTTAGTACAAAACAAAGCAAAAAAACAAAAAACAAATTTATGAGCCAAAATGAATTATACCAGCAGCTCATATTTTAACTATTGTAAACCAGTTTAATTCTTCTGACTACATACAAACAACTGTATGTTTTAAAGGTAAATATCTCATATCTTAGTGAAAACATTACCCAATAAAACAGTGGTTCTCAAGCTTGTTGAGCCATGACCCCAAAGATAACATACGTAAGTGTTGAAAGTGTTGAAAATGTTCTTAAAGGAAATACTGCCAGGGATATAGTTTAGATGAATAAGGTGAGGAGAAAGATAGCACAGAGCATTACCCATTTTTAACTTTCCATCTTCGTACTTGGTGCGCTGCAGGACATGATGGACTATTCTACTTCTTGTGGAATTTGAGAAGAATGTCTCTCTGTTGTTCATAGTGAAACTGAAAGGAGACAACGGCACACTTCTTTGGTTATTCATCCTGCAATCTTACATTAATATCATCCTGTGAAGAATTTTGATGAGAGCTTAAGTAATAATGATGTGTAGCTCATGAAAACACAATTTAAGTTTGTGCTCATTCCAACATAATTGTTTCCTGAAAAAAATCAAAGCTGATAAAACAAAGAGAAAGTGGGACTCATTCACAGACAAATAAGATCAGATTACATCTTTCATCATAGAGAGGCTTTCAAGATAAAAATAAATAAATTAATTAAAATAACAACATGAAAAACAGAGACATTATTTAATTGACAGCTGCTGTATTTAATATCTTTAGTCTGTCTGGCTTCTGAGTTCAGACTTAATGTTATGAAACAAAAAGTCATCATGGTGCTGAATTCATTTCATACTTTCTAAATCCACACGAAAGGATAAGGACAAGTGTGATGGACAGGAGATCCTATTATCCATCACACCTATCTATTATCATGGAAATGTAGAGCTGGATGAATGTCACTCATTTTACCGATGGAGTGTCGATAGGTGTGATCATGTTTGTGAGTTTCTGTCACTGCATACAGGACAGTGTGTGCATCTTTCTTACTGATGCATGCGTGCTCTGCTGAAAGGAGCTGTGTAGCAGTCTGTTTCCTCCAGGTCAGGCAAGGCCTCTTTGTCCAGCTTCATGGGATTTCTGGGAAGCCAGCTCTTTATCTGTCGACATCTCAAATGAAACCTGCTGCACAGGCGCAGAGAGGAAAAACAGATTAATGTCACAGATTAACACAAAGATTGTTTTCTTTCATTTGAGACAGTGGCTCTTAACCTTCTCCCTAGCACAATGCTGGTCGTCCCACCCCACATCTAAAAACACATTTACACACACATGCACATGTGCTTCCATTTTTAGACTCCCTGCTGGTTATCATTTTTCATTTGGATGTTTATATAGTAACCCACGAATCTAGATTTACAGATTCAGGATTACACCCAACTTAATCCAACTTGCAGGTTCGCACACTTTTAATTTTAGCCTCATAACTTAAGCATGCATCAATTTTTATGATCCTGTCTACTTATAATGCTAACTAAACAGACACAAGAGTAATTTGTTATGATGACAGGACCATGTTAGTTAAATGGTAACATTTGAATATTTTTGTGTCCTCAACAAGCAGATTTTATGCACTGAACAACAGCTACATGAAAATACAGCTATTGTTTGTTCACCACAAACCTTTGGACTGCTAGTAATTTAAGGTTGGGGGACAAGTGTTTGACACTTGTCTCTATGGGATTAGAAAATGGTTTTTTTTGCACATTTTCATGACAATCCATCGTCTTGCTGTTGAAATTTCAGTTGAAAGCCAATAAGAAATCTAAAGGGTTGAGGCTTGTTGTATGCATTATAGACTGTCAATCTCCCAGAGCCAAATTTGTAATATATAAAACTGTATTAGAAATATGAACTTGATTTAAACACAAATGATCACTCAGATTTGTTCTCAGGGGATCATAAATCTGTACAAAATACCCTGGCAATCAAATCCCAAGTTATTGAGCTATTTCTGTGCAAATACGTGTTTATCAATTGTCAGACGAGGAGTATGTGCTCTGAGACAGACTGAATGAATAGAAATGGGAGAAAGCATACTGCTGCTGGGACTGAATGAATGTTACTACAAAAGGCCCCACTTGGAAAGTAATCTACCTAACAAACTGACAAAACCTGCAAATGGTCCAATTATTTACCCTTACAGGGATGTGAGTAAGTAAGGGCATATAAAGTGCATTAAGTGCAGCATTTTATTTTAAAAATGATAGCTCACTGAAAGACTGGAATGGCTTTGAGGATTTTATAATGGCACTCTTTCATCTCAATGACAAGAATCACTCAGACAAAATGGAAAAGTGCCTCAAAGTGCTTTGCTCTGATATAAGTGACTTGTGTGTCTGTTAGTAAGACTGTTAAGTGTCATAAAAACAATACAATCAGTATTTATATTGTATGTAAGCATTAATAATAAATAAAGCAACTGGTATTATCCTGTCAACTAAATAAGTCTTTATGAGGCAGAATGCACATTAAATGCTTAAATTGGCACTTTTAAAGCAGTTAGCTTGTAAGGTACACCTTTCCTTGTTGACTGTCAGTGAATTCTGTTCAGAACAGCCAAAGGACGACAGCCACATGAGTCACAGTCACTTTAATGGATAAAGTCAGCAGTCTTCCATGACCTGCAATGTCACACTTCAGTAACTGTTGTCTTTTCAAAGCTTAACAAGGCTCATTAAAGTCCATGCATTAACCTCTCCCATGCCAGGTTTTTTATCAAATTTGGGCTCAAAGCCCCTCAAAAATGTTTGTATTGCTCTATGACAATAAACTTTGATCACAAAATAGTTTCTTGATAAACTATTAAACTCTAAAATTGCACCATACGAATGGAAGCCTGACAGACATTTTGTGCATTTTGTTGTGCCTTCTTGAGATTTTCAGCTGAGCTATTTCTGTGATCATACCGATTTTGGATGAAAACTTTTTATGCTGGTGTAATGAGCAAGCTGTTCAGCCACAACAACAAAAAAACTAAGTGTGAACACAAGGGATAAGAAAGCGTTGTGTTGATTATTAGAACCCAGCAAGTGTTAAAAGTCAGCTGTACAATCAGCCCGGGTGGTGATCTGCAGACAAGTCTCACCAGGCATTAAGCACACCTTTCACAGGTGACACCAATGAAACCAATCAGAACAATTAAGCCTGTGCACCACTAAAGACTCCTGCACTGCTGCTGCAAGGCCACGGCTGACCCAGTGGAGAGTAACATCTAGTTTGGATGTTATGCTACGGAAATTACTTCTGCTGGTACTTCTGGCACTTTTTGAACATCTGTTTTGATTATTTACCATTTTATTGGTAAAAGATTTTTTTTTACGTGAGTAAGCAAATGCTTGAGCTTCCCAAAGCACAACTACAGTCCAGAAAAAGCCAGATGAGGGGGAGAGGGAATTTTATGGATGTGATGTAGAAGCAAATCGACAAATCTTTGGTTTGATTGATGTTCACCAATAGCAGTGCGAGAACATTTTAAAGACAGGATTTAAAGTATTTTGAAGGAAGCTATAGCCAGTGCAAGGTGCAAGGGATGAGAGTAGGAAATCTAGTAATGTATAAAAGGATGACTGGATTGCAAATTGTGTCATTACAATTCAAATGGAAAGCATGGTGAAGTAAGCACGGTTCCAGAAAACTATTTCCAGGGTCCAATATCAGAGACGAAACAATTTTCATTGTTTTATCAGAATATTGAATTTCAGGCACTGATAGAAAAGCATTGAAGTGATGTCCTGACCTACAAAGGGCCTTTCATGCCAAAGCCATTTACATTTTCAACACTGGTTGTTCATTAAGCTGGCGCTGCTCCTCTGGTAATACACACATAACAAACAGAGGTGGGTAAGTTGTGCATCAGCATGTGTTTACACAGAGCAGGTCACATCACACAATCCACTGAATGACAATACAGTCAATGCAGAGAGCGACACATTCCACTGTTTTTTCTCTTATATCCGTAGAGCATTCCCCCCAGATGGTCACACAGATTCATAACAAAGGTGTACAGTCCCAGCTAGAAAGTCATGTGTGAAAAGGGGCTATTATTTTAGCAGCATCCATTAAGGATGGGCATTTAACTCCATCCAATCTCAGTGGAGTTTAAAATTTGAAACTAAAACTAATTTTGTTCTGCTTTCTGCAACCATATATATTCTTTGGTTGGGTTATAACATAAAAACAAGGTTACTCTGAAAATAAACTGGAACAGGAAATAAAGTTTGCTTTGAGGAAAATGCAATTGCAGCCAAATTATGTTTCCTGATAAAATAGTGGGGAGGTGCAGTAACCTATTAAACCTGTTTTTTGTTTGTTTGTTTGTTTGTTTTTAAGATAAAAAGCACGTCTGATCAAAACTATGATCTTCATAACTTTGACCAAAGTGCCTTTTTTTCCTAAAGTAACAGCAAATGATATTGAGAGTGGACACAGTGGATACAAACGCTGGTCTCATGTGAGATAGTTATTCCCTTTGCATGCCCACTTTCCAGCATCACATGCCATGACATTTTGCCAACTCTGATGCAGTTCATGACATGGCTGGGGAAAATACAACCTGAATTCTAGAAAAATTTGGCCGTTCTTTAAATCTGAACAAAATGAAAACTCAAAGATCTTCAAATTACTTTAGCCAATATTCTAATCACCGCAGAACATACATAAAATGTCTAAACTGAGAAATTTCACAATTATATGCACAAAATGAGCTCCATATCAAATGCAATGCATGCTATTGATCTCAAAATAGTTGGCACGGAGCATGTTTACCATGGTGTAGTATGGCTTCTTTTCAGAACAGTTTGAAGACGTCTGGGCATCGAGGTTATGAGTTCCTCGAGTTTTGGTATGGGAATTTGGTCCTATTCTTGCCTGATATAGGTAGCACCCAGACTCTTCTCTGATGAAGCCATGTTGTTGTAATAGCTACAGTATGTGGTTTTGCATTGTCCCGCTGAAATACATAAAGTCTTCCCTGAAATAGACATTGTCTGGTTGGGAGCAGATGTTCCTCTAAAACCTTCATATACTTCTCAGTTTACATATATTTTTCCAAAACTTGCAAGTTGCCCATACTGTATGCACATATGCACCCCAATACCATCAGAGATGCTGGCTTTTGAACTAAACACTGATAAGACACTGGAAGGTTTCCCTCTGTAGCCCAGAGGACGCAGTGTCTGTGATTACCAACAAGAATTTCAAATTTAGACTTGTGTGATCAAAGAACACGTTCCCACTCCGAAACAGTCTATTTCCGATGAGTATGGGCCTACGGGACATGACAACCCTTCTGGAGCATGTTCAAATATGGCTTCCATTGTGCACGATGGAGCTTTAGTTGGCATCTGCAGATGGGACGGAGGTTGTGTTAAACAACAGTGGTTTCTGGAAGTATTCCTGGGCCCATTTAGCAGATTTGAGAGCTTCTACATATCTTTATATCTGAAAAGCTCTGCCTTTTTAGGACATCCCTTCTATAGCTAATCATGTTACAGACCTGATATCAGTTAACATAATTTACTTGTTAGGTGATCGCCCAGCTGAATCTTTTTTAACTTTGTTGCTTTTTAAGCCATTTTCTGCCCCTGTGCCAATTATTTTGAGACATGTAGCGAGCATCACATTTGACATGAGCTCATTTTGGGCATAAAATTCACTAATTTCTCAGTTTAGACATTTGTTATGTTATGTATGTTCTGTTGTGATATTGTGATATATAATATTGGCTCATGGCTTTAAGCTTTTTTTAAAGAACATTCCAACTTTTCAGGAATTTGGGTTATAATTAAGTTGTCTTGAAGACATGGTTGAATCCTCAATATGTTTTTTTTCTTTTTTGTGATGTTTCAGTCTTAAACTAAAGAAGAGGAGATACATTGAAGTGTCTCAATCCAGTGAGAAAAAAGATGGAAATGTGAAGTTCTGCACGGGGTTTGAACTTAACATCAAAGCTGAAGTATATCTAACTAAAAATAGTATGCAAATAAGCTTGTGCAGCTCCATTTGTAAGTATGTTATCCAAAGGCACAGTCAAGAGTGGGTGAGCTGTTGTTTTGTACCATTAACAAAAAGCTTGATGTGATTTTTTTTCTGTCTGTCTGAAAATTTAATTAAACACATTTGTTTCAATAAACAAAACAATACATGCATTCTGAAAAAAGTGTGACAAAAATAAGCAATGCACTTTGGTTGTTTTATTCATAAAAAAGGCTTTCCAAAATTTTCAATTGCTGTAATTTGTACAGAATTTGTAAATGCCTTCTAATTACAGACCATTTACAGAAAAATGCTTGACTCTGGACTAATTACTATGGACTGTGCGGGTAACAGAACAATAATGGGTGATCTAAAACATTTTTCTAGCCTGTGTTCCTCACATAGCTATGATTTAATGATGAAATTATCTATCCATTATTTCATGCTGAATCCTACAGTTCTGCTGGTCACCATTTTCATCTGACACACTGAATCATCCAGCTTTCCCAGTAAGACAAAAAAAAACAAAGAAAACAACTTATATGTCAAACCTACTTACTTGCCCAAGGATTTGCTCTTCCGGTCTGTAAAGTAGCATTTTTTTCTTATAAAAAAAACATAGAAAAGATGTTAGTGGATAAAGTTGCCAGCTGCTGTGAAAACTTTTTTTTCCAGCTTCAGTTACCTGAAAGGCATTCGTATGTTCATCTGCTCTGCATATTTGCAGAGTGTATCCCAGGGAGCATTAATCTTCACAAACATGATGTCATTGTTTGTCAAGGAGGGCTTTCAAATGAAAAAAGTAACACAAGATTACAACAAAAATTGAAAAACAACAAACATTGGAAAATCAAGCTAATCAAAGGTTTTAACACCAAATAAATTATTTTCACCTCCTTCTCCAGCATGAGGCCCTCAGCTCTCAAGTTCTTCTCAAACGTGCACCTTTTTTCCACCTGCGGACTGGACTTCTTGTAAACCAGGATGTAATCGATTCTCTTTTTGCCATCTCGGAAAAAAAGCCCAGAGGAGTCCGATGGATTCTTTCCCTGTAGAAATAATGTTGCATCTCAGAGTTTTAGATGAAGTTTACCAGTAGACCGTTCAGGCGAAACTCATCAGAGATGAATTCAATCTGTGACAATGTGGATGATGGCGAATGTGGTACCTGCAGTGAATCTGTGCGAGTCCCTGATTTAGCACGGCTGGCAGGCTTTTTTATCAGAAAGGGCTGGTCTGCTCTTGTCTCACATGTAGTCACTTCACTCTCCTCAACATAGTTATCCTTGGCATTTTCTGCTGCACACAGACACAGTATGATCAATAAAAATGTTATTGAATTGGTGAGATCTGCTTTAAGTCTTTGTTTTATCTCAAGTCAATACTTCCTTATCGCGACTGCCAACAGTGGAATGACATCCAAGCTAAATAAAAATGACTGTTATTTAAGCTTGGATAGCTAAAAAAAAGCAACACCTTGATGCAATTTAAAAGATCCACACATAGATGTTGAAAGAAAGCCAATCTTGTTTTCTCCCTTTTAGGATCTTAGAGTATCCCCCTGAGATTCACACAGAAAAATGTTTTGTCAAGCCCACACTGTGATGCAAAAGATGAATAACATACTGAAGCAGACATTAATTTTTCAACTGTTCCAGCGGCTCAGTGTTGTGTGTGAAACCTTGTCAAATTTAAAGGTTTACCAAAATAACCATGAACAACAAATGGAAGCTTTTTCATTTTCAGGACAGAGAGTAAGCTTGTGGTTTTATGGTGGGGAGAATAACACTTACTGTGCAAAACAATCCATCTATCGGTGTGAAGATGAGTGAAACTGGTTACATACACCAGTATGTTTTTTCCCCCACAATGAAATATTCTATTTTTGTATGGGAGAAAAAAAGTTTCAACTCGCCCTCAAACGAGTCAGTAGTCTGGTCTATATGTGTGACTGAATATTATCTAAATGATGATAATTCATGCTGATTTTCCAGATATGTAAAGCACAAAAAAAGTTTTAAATCTTCTGCATAAAACTAAGAAAAATTAAACATCATAAATTAAAGGTTCCATATTATGCACTTTGTTCCCAATCTGAAACAATTTTTTGATATCTCAATGAACTAACAGAGCCATAGTTCAATCAAATCAGCCTTTACTTTGAAGGCAGTAGCTTCTCGTCAACCCCTTATTTTTCCTCTTCTGAGAACAGCTCCTTCTGAGTGGGC
>JBBBVU010000010.1:20545599-20562315 GCA_037177055.1 Atherinosoma microstoma
TCAGCAAAAAGAAGGTATCTTAAACATTAATCAAAGGCTTCCTTAAGGACTGGTTCTGTACCTTCTGGGGAGTGTTCCTGAAAAAGTGACCCCCCCCCCCCCCAGTTTTCCATTTTTCTATCATGCTTGTATGATGTATGCATCCTTCTTCAGATACATGGAAATATACAACAATCAGCCAAAACAATAAACCAATTGCAGGTAAAATGAAGGAATGACTAATCGTGTCATTACAATTCAATATTCTGCAGGGAAACTTTGGATACTGGCGGTCATGTGGATGTCACTTTGATATATACCACCCACATAAACACTGCAAACAAAGCATGCTTCCATAGCAGCAGTAGCAACCCCCCCTCCCAATATATATTTAAGTACCGCTGCCTCCTCCGTTTTCACAATTTTATTGTTTTTTATCTAGCCTTTTTGAGACAAACAGCTTTATGGAAATTTAAATCAACATACTTATATACAGCATGTGCAACTTCAGCACTTTGATGAACCGTTCACTTACATTTGCTGTATGCATTTTTTCTGTTGCTACAATATTTTTTGCATATAGAGGGAAGCATATTTAAGCAGGAAAATAAAAATGCATGAGCAAGAAATTCACATACATTAAGTTTTATCAGACTGAAACTCCTAAAATAAGTCATATATTCACTTAAAGATTACTCCTTTCATTTTGTTACATATTATGTTAGTTTATTGACTATTTATCACTTCTATATTTTATGTCTTGAAAATAAACAGTAATGAAAGAAATGTAATCAGCCCACCACACTTAACCAACCTCCCAAAAAATGGATAGTACATACTAGAATCAATGGTGTGTCTGAAGAAAGCGAAAGTAAATCACTTCAGACATCATCATCTGGTCCATCCTTTTATAGGCCAGAGTGCTGTTAATGTCTCTGCTTCATAGAGGAGAGCATTAAGGCCATCAGCACTTTCTCTCCATCAAATCACACACTTCAAAGGCTTAAAGGCAATCAGCATAATGGTGCATCACTTAACACAGTAACTCATTACTGCCACTAGTTATGACATAGATACTTGTAATCATGGCGTTCATTTCTGCTGCTTCCTTTATTGCATGTCATTGTTTTTATTAATACCATTTGAGGTCATTTTCAAGGTTTTGTCAGAAATAAAACAGCAATAGAGGGGCAAAAAGGCTGTTTAAACAATGCTGCTATAAATAATTTAAAGATGAATCTCAGAGGTTATCGATGAGGAGCATCCTCAAAGCCATTACACGCAACCTTCAGACCAGGCTGCACCTTCAGTGCTGCAGCTCCTGACATATATTTATGAAAGGAAGACACCCCATCAAAATGGAAACATGACTTACTTTCTAGCCCAGTCTCTGAGCGACCTTCTTGAAACACTCATCCGAAACATGCATTGATAATTCATCTCGTGCCGCCTCAGTGCTGCGCTGCAAGCTGTGCAATAACTTATTTTCATGACATTGATCTCTGTGGGATTTCCGAGCGCTGTTGGGTGAGAATGGAGCCAGTTAGAGATGTGAACTTGAAAGCCCAGGGGATCCACTGATTACATAGTTCATTTCCTGTGCTGCTCCACAAACATGAAATGAATGGAAGCTATGACCTAAAGCTTACCCTCCAGAAAGTAAAAAAAAGAAAGAAAAAAAGGTTGATATGTATTAAAGCAAAGTTAAGCTTTCAGCTAGAATACACTTCAGAAAGAAATACTTAAATATTGTAAAACCAAAAAATTATTTGAATAAAAAATCCATTACTCAGACTATAAATACAAAACGAATAAACAATAAATCAATATTTCAGCACATGCAAAGTGATGTCTTCAAGCTCTGATTTCCTCATGTTTTAATTCATAACTGAGCAGCAGTTTGTGCAGCAATTAAGCTAAAAGGAAACATATTCTGCCAATTACATACCCACTCACATTTCAAAAACTGGGTTTTTTATTGTCCAGCGAGTACGATTGTGTGTTTCTCCCAGCTGCAACAATGCTTTGCTTTATGACTGAGCAGTTAGTCAATGGGTTCTGGGAGTTTCCTCTGAAGAAGCTGGAGGCTTTGAGTGCAATAATTTCATGGTCCCTGTGGATTAGTCTCAATGAGTGGATATATTCTTATTCAATATAACAGATGATCCAATCCACTTTGTTTCTAGCATGTTCACTAACAGAAAATGCTTCCTGAGTAGAAGCTGTACACAAAACAAAGAAAAGGTACCAATGGTTCAGATAACCCCAGCAGACATTGTAAAAGCTCAGAGCCAGCTAATGGGTCTGTTGGGATGCAGCTGAGTGGCCTCAGAGGAATCTCAAAGTTCAAAATAGAATTCACAAATGGGACAGTGTTGGTGTTGAGTGAAACTCCTTCCATGGAAAAATCTGAGCCCATGTAGATGAAAACAATAATAACAATAAGCTAGAATTAGATCTGTCAAGTTTAATTGAATAAAATAATATACATCGTTATCGGTTCATCCATGCTTTGTTCCAAAACTTTAGCCTCATTTTCTCAAGCAAGTCACCTCCATGAACTCCATGAACTCAGAGCAGTTGTGCAGTAACTTTCTGAAGACAGTGCACTGGGTAAGTCTATTTTGATCTAATGTGAAATCCTGCCTTTAATCTGCCTGTGCTCTGGCTAAAACAGGTTTATGATGAGAATGTTAATCCTCTGTATGTGTGTGTGTGTGTGTGCATGTGCATGGAACACATGTGTGGGATGCAAGTTGGTATGAGAGTCATTGAGTGTCTACAGAGATGAAATTTGCTGAAAGGTAATGTGGTGAAAAAGATACCACCAAATTTTCGCTATTGTTAGCATAACAAAGAGTCTCGATGACAGGGTGCTCCCACAAACACCCACTCAGGCAAATCTAATGAGGACCTGGACTATCTTCAAGGAAGGCCTAGATTTTGCCTGTGCAGCATTTTCATAACTGCTTTCTGATAAGATTAAATTTTTCTTTCTTTTTGGTCTGTGCACATGCATGCATTATTCCATACATATTTCATTGTGACTGCATTCTGCTCTAATGTTTATTTTTCTAAATCAGTTTTTGATGTTCCTCTTAACCATTTCTCTTATGATATGATGCTGCTTGTCTAGTACATCTCAAACAGTGTCACAACTTACCCACACCCTAGTGGAAAAAATTCAGACAAAAAAAATGATCAAAGGCATTTTAAAACTATGGTAAAATAGTCCAATATGTTGATTTGAGTCTGATACCTCCACTGTGAGAGCCCTAAAGCATCAAGACTTTAAATACAAGGATGTTGCAAAGAGAGAATTCAGGTCAGTGGGTTGTTTCCCATCGTGCCTCTAAGTTTCCTCACTCAATACATTCAATTATTCATCTATGTTCAGCCTGCAGCACTTTCAGTGCCACAGCTTTCAACTGAGGAACACTCTGCATCAGGACTTTTTTCAGCACATCACTTCATTAGCTCTTCCTCTTCCAGAAAACATCAGAGGATCCCTGCTATAAAAGACTAGACACAGAGGACAAAGATCATGACCCCACCCTCAATGAGAAGTAGGCCCAAAGAACAGTTGTAATGTTGTACAGGCGTCCAGATGATGTTCCATCCTCAAAGAAACCTGCATTATAATCACTGTAAGTCATTTATTTGTTTGGGTGTGATATATTATTTTCATTTAAGACAATATTTGTAATCTAATCCTGATTCTATTCAACTTTATTTTTTTTATCAATAATTTATTTTAACTTACATTTACATAAAGATAAACAATAGACAGGCTTTTCCTCCCTCCCCACCCCCATTCCATCCCAATTCCCCCACACACATCACTCTCACTCACCCATTCGCACACAACCATGTCACATAACCATTGTTGCTGTTATCATCAGCAGCATTGTTACCATCATCCTCATCTTCATCCTCATCCTCATACTCATACTCATTACAATCACATTAGTATATAGAGTACGTTAATACTGACAGTAACATGACTAGACACAACAACAACACAAAATAAACACTAAGGTAAAGAAAAACCGTCACTGGAAACCAACAAGGGCAACCAACCATTTCATAGTCTAAGGCAGAACAAGCAAACAAAATGGAAATAATAACAATAATAATAAAAATAATAATAATAACAATAACAATAAAAAGAATAAACAAAAGAAAAATTATATATCTGAGCTGGTTAAGCTAATACTCCATTCCTTATTAAAATCAGATAATTTGTCATTGTTGGTAGCTTTTTTCTAAATTGTATTGATAGTAGATTTTGTTTTTAAAATGTTTTAAACATAGACTTTGTGGTGTTTTGGCTTTAAAAATAAATACTTTACCCAGCAATATTGTCATGTTTAAAAAAGGTTTACATTTTTGCTCAAAAATACCTAACATAATACTCAAAAGTGATACCCATTGTATTTAACCAAAACTTAACAGATATCCAGAATTTGACAACATGATGACAAAAATAAAACAGATGCATCAAGTCCTCCTCTTCCTCCTAATAAAACCTGCAGTAGGGATTCCTCTCAATCTGCCATTTAGTCAGAGATTTTTGTGTTGCTACAATTTTGTTAAAAAATTTTGAGTTGAAATATTCATCTTAAGAATAGCAGAAAGTAATTGGTTGAATCTTAAATTATCCAGGCAGTTGTTATACAGTTTTGCAAAACTTTGATAAGATATAAAATCTCCAAAATCATCCAAAAGATCATTAACAAAAAATAATTCCATTTCTAATGCATTCATCCCATAGCAAAGGCTTATCTCCAAGTAAAATATTTGAGTTCATCCAAAGTATCTGTCTCTGTATACTTTCAATTAATACTGGAATAACACTGGAAATTCAACCACGCCTTGCTTGCATCCTCAAAAAAAGAGGTAATCCCTTTAAAATATTCTACTTTATTACAAGCAATGACATTTCAAGTCATTTGTTTAGGTCTTTTGTGAAAAAGACATTGAAAAAAATAGGAATTCAGAAAAAATAGCAAAAGCAAAATTTTAGCATAGGTGCGGCAGATTCTGGAGAGAAACATTATAAATGTGAGTTAATGTTATCCCAAACCGAGCGACCACTGTCTAATTTCTACAGTTGTCCGTTTCACCTCTCTAACATGGAAATGCATAATTTTGCAGTCTTAGCAAACACTTCAACATGCAGAAATGAATACCTTATTAGTAAGCAAACAAGCCCACATTTAGAAGTAGGATGTGTGGTGGTAGTAGGTTTAGTCACTGGGCATATTTTGAGACCAAATTAGTATTCATTGTGAGACTGTTTTGTTTGTATATTTTAACATAAATTATTTTTTTATCTATTAGTTAGAAAAAAAATCATGCTTTTGAAGTAAAAACAGCATAATAATACTGGGTTTGTTTGGCTGGCAAATACTGAGATGAAACCTATAAGACAGAAACAAATAATAGGAACATTTTATCCCAGGCTTCCATTCCATTCCCTACAACACCACTAGCACTGGACTGGATTGTTTTTTTTGTGACCAGCACCAACCTCAGAACATTATTGCACTTCTGCAGATTTAGATCTTTTCTCTCAAAACACCTCTCATGTCCTAAAAACCTGGTTTTGCAATTCTAGATGACTTTATCAACTCAAGCATGTGATGGGAGCTTGTCCCATGTTGGTGACAGTTGTTGGGATTCAGAGTCCTTCAGGATTAACTGTTAAAACAAATTGCATTTTGTTTATAGTGTGTGTTTTCTGGTTAAGAACTGGGAAGGCAGTCATGGCATCTCCAGCAAGGATTTATTTAGTAATATCCTGCACAGGTTCACTCCAAGGTCCACTATTTCTGCCAGCTGTCAGATGGACTCACTGAAGCGATTACTTGAACAGCGCTATATCGGACACCTCACCGCAGCAGAGCTTCTTCTGAAATCCTTTCAGTAGACACTTGGATGGAAACAGCAGGATTGCTTATTACAATTTCCAAATTTACATTTGGAGTAAGACGGTGTAAGTTCTAAAACCACCCCACAGGCTGTAACATCTGGAGACAGTAGACTCAGAGCCGCCCTCCTGCTTTTGAACATTGTGACAGAATACCTTGCAGGCCTCCACATCAAAGTGTCATGAACTTATGGAGTCGCTTTTCTAAACAGACAGAAAACAATCAGCACATTTATGTTACTCAAGAAAAAAAAGTATTAGTTTCACCAAAATCTGAATTTTACAACACAAGTAAACATGTTTGTCTGAATAAAATTGTACAAAATCAAGAATTACAGTTCAAACAGCTCTTAATGGCTCAGTTTTAAGATACTTTTGAGTCATTTCACTCAGTTATGAGCCTTTTAAAGCAAAAACAACTATTCAACAGGACCTTTCATGTCAAATTGCAGTTACTTAAGCCATTTACAGAACTTGGCTCTGCTCTAATGTAATCCTGATGCTGAATACCCGATGCCATCTAACAAAATCAAATATACTAATAGCTATGACAAAACATAAGCATTTGATATTTTCAAAATCCAGTGAGTGAAAACAAGCTGCTCAACTACATGTTTTTGTAAAAAAGGGATTTGGGTTGAGAGATTATGGGCATGGCAAATAATCAGATTCAGTATGGAGTACTATCACTGTTGATATTTTTTTCAAGCCCAGTAAAAATAAAAATGTTTGGCTCCGATGCTGTCTGATTTAACATTTACATTTAAAAGTCCTCTTCGAACTAAATAATTATTTGGGTTAAAGTTTACGTTCATCTGAATTCTGATGTTGAGATGTTCAGTTTAACTGAAAATTTACAAATTGGACTAAATTTGTATATTTCCAGGATTTAAGTTTGCAAGTAGAAGAATTAGAAAATGTATTTATTTTTTGTTTTAAATTCTTATAAACATTAGGATACAATATTGAATCAGAATTATTTTATCAAATAGATTTGCACAGATTAATGTTACCATGTAAATAATCAGCATTCCTTGGAATAAGACTGTCAGGGTTTTCCCCTTGAAAACCAAATGCATTGCCAGGTGATTTCCTCTGATGCATAAGAGCAGGATTGAGGATAAGTCAGCTGCACTTACAACAGAAACATTCTGCATGCAGTTAGTGTTCCATCCTCCACCTGGCAGTGTATCAAAGAGCTCAGTTCACATGAAGTGTGAAGAGTGGTATCAAGCATCCATTGAAGTCCAATCCACTGTTACATGGTTTGTCCTCAAGTTGCACAAGTAACAAATGATAACTGATGCTGAATAGCAAACTCATAATCCTGCTAATGTAAAAAATGAACATCAGTACTATGTGCTCATTGTGTTAAACATAAAAAAATCGAACAAGTGGTACAGTATGTTTAATGAGCCAAATATACTGGAACGTGTACTCTGACAAATGAAACCTATATGGCACCATTAAAGCTGGGTAGCAAGTAGGATTTTGTAGAGAAAGTAAGGATTATTAGATTTTCTATTCATAAACCAAGGGAAAAAAGGACAGTTTCCTGAACTGACTCATAGTCAGAGGGTAGCAACACAGTCGTTATGAAGAAAACTATATGGAATAATATGGAAGCATCTCTGATTTTTGCATCCCCAATGGCAATATGAAAAAAGACACTTAGACACTCATCTGCTGCACCAGTATTCAGATAGACTGTCTCATTCTGATACAACTAAAACTTTCAGACATTTGATAAACATTGCTCATTAAATTAGATTAAAATCCCTTTTTCTTTGCCAATATTTTAACAGTTGGAATTATTTTTGATAATATGCATGTGATTAGTTATCGCAGTCATTTACACATTCAAAGTAGTGATCATTTATTCCTAATCTATTCTGGTTAAAATCCATTAAAATCTGATATATTTTCCTGAGTTTTCAAAAGAAATGATTGGCCTTCTATATGAAGCAGTGATAGACAGCATTGTTCTTGATGAATGGTTAATTGACCAGAAACAACCTTTTTGGGATTCTTATGATAATAAAATATGAACCATTAAGGCAGAGCAACTCAACTTGCAATTCAACAAAACCCACAGTAATTAACCTTTTGATATTTTATTTCTTTCAACACTGAATCACCATGGGTGTAAGTAGGTACTCAGATCAACACAAAACTATTTTAATACCAACATATAAATAGTTAAAAAATAGTCAATAATCAGCAGGACACATTGTGTGCGGCTGTCTGTCACGTGCAGCTGAGCCAGACAGCCTGACCGTGAACGCACCTCAGAGCAGATGGCGATTTTTGTCTACGATTTAGGACCCCATTATGCAATCCTGGCACAACCACTAGGTTGCATCATTTGAGGAGATTAAACATCTTCCTTCTCTTTCAATTTGTATATCCCTTCTGCCTTTATTATCATACTCTCTTCTTATGCCCCTGATTGCTTGTGAGTTGGACTGAATGTAACAGGATTTTCTGTAAAGCCTCTGTTGCTTCTGTGCGCACACACTGCATGACACAAAGCATATAAATGCCACTTCTTCGATATACATTATCAAGCACAAACTTCACAAAGGACCATTTTAATTTCTTAATGCCAACAGATGGACGAAATCTGTGAGCTGATGGAGATATGATTAAGTCTATTTGGGTTCCCTCAGAACTGCTGCCTGTACTGTTCTTATAGCCTAGCAACACAAAAACCACTGACTATTTAAAGACCATAAAAGTGTAAAAGCTGGTAACTGCACACACACATGCACAAAAAAAGAGCCTCTTTTTTTTTGGTCTTTTTCTTTTTTTAAAAATAGTTAACAACCTGTTTCAATTTCTTGAAGGACACTTTTTAAATAGCACCATACCATCTTACACACAGCTTCTGCCTGCCTAATAAATAAAACAGTCTAATAAATAAAGCAGTCTAATAGATAAAATAAAAAAAATAAAAAAACAGAAAATATTGTGCATGTGCTCTCCAAAAATCTGTCCTGAAATTAATGTCTGTATCTATAAAACCATCTGCTTGCTTGCATAAGGGGACAGGTGGTCTGCGTCGGACGTGCAAGCAAAGGTTTATGCACATATTATACACACACACACACACGCATACTTGAATAACATTTACAGAAAGTTGCAATCTGACAGAGAACAATCTGAGTCATTCATAAGCCATCCACCGTACATGAACATCAAATGTCACAGTTTTTGGGCTTCTGAGGACTACTGTTTTAAAAAAAAGATTTGAAAAAAATCTCTAATTCGGATTATTAAGTATAGAATAATGATTATTTACAAACTATAATGAAAGTTGTCTTTTAGGGCTCCATGCTATTTAAAAGTGTCCATATAGGGGTACATATATGGATATATATATATAAATAAAGCTTAAGAATGTTATTATCTATAGGTTTAAAGTAAATACTTTTTAATATTTTCAGTGTGTCAGTAAGTTTCACAGCATTTATTGAAGATGCTGATCAAATTGAGTTCATATTCTGGATGATCACTCACTCTAATCTTATGAAGTATTATTAGATGGTGCAGAGTAATTTTGTTGGAGCAATTTGCTCTTTTTTCTATTTAATGAGTGATGGAAAGTGCATTTGAAAAGCTTTCAGATGCTTTCATTTTCCACTTTTTCCATAACTCGCAGTGATTTAGATTCGTCTTAAAACCAATTCAAGTCATATCTTTCTCATGACTTATTACGCAATATGCTTTAGTAGCAAAAGCAAAAACTTGTGAAATGAATAAAATACGAGACTGAAATTAACCTTTTTCTCCATAAGTGTTTAGATGCTTTCTTATGAAGCCCACAAATAAGCTACAGTGTACTTATATCAGTGATCCATAACATGCTTCTACAACTTAAATAGTCCACCAGCTCCTTATGAAATTCATTGGACAGAATTATGAAGGCACACGTTTGAGTGTCTTTTCAAGCTTTTCCATTTGGCAGTATATTTCAGAGGGAGACCGAGCCATGAGGTTGAAAGAATTTTACAAAGACCAGACAGACAGAATTGTGTCAAGGCAACCAGTCTGAGGAAGTGAAAGAAGGAACATTCTGCAATATAGAGCTGTAAAACATTCTAAAATCAAAGACATTTTTAAACATGAACAGAATTACATCTCATTATGACAGACTGCATCTCAGTGCACATTCAATAAGTTTTAATGGACAGCCAGTAGAGATGGAATAACTTACAGAAACATCGGTTCAGTTAATCCACCAATAAGGCCTTTATGTGGCCAGAAATAATAATAATGGATTAGATTTATAGTGCTTTTCAAGGCACTCAAAGCGCTTTACAATGTATCCATTATTCATTCACACCTGGTGATGGTAAGCTACATGTGTAACCACAGCTACCCTAGGGCAGACTGATGGAAAAGTGGCAGCCAATCCGTGCCACCAGCTACTCCAACCACCACCGAACATTCATACACCAGTGATGCCAACACTAGGGGCAAGTAGGGTGAAGTGTCTTGCCCAACGATACAACGACAGATTGACTGGGGAGCGGGATTCAAACTGACATCCTTCCAATCAATGGACGACCCGCTCTATCACCTGAGCCACTGCCGCCCCAAATGTGCCCCTTTCGTCATCAAAATAGACCTATGAATAACTCTCAGTCTATAAGAGCCTTAAATCTTTGGTCTGAGGAAACAAAAGTTTATATATATGAAGACAACTTTCCCCGCATGCTGCTGTTGTAAGTTGCAGCACTGGGAGAAGGGAGACTAAGATGAAAACCTTTTCCATAATACTAAGGATCTCAGGGTAGCGTGAAGGCTGACATTTCGATAAAACAACCTAAAGCACACCATAAAAACTCAGGAGTGGTCCCTGTGAAGTCTTAGAGTGACGAATCCCAAGTCTGGACCTGAACTCTACACCTCTTAAAAGAGCAGGAAATGATTGTGCACAGACATTATCCATTTAATTTGGCTGAGCTTGAACATTTCTGCCAAGAAAAATGGGAGTAAAATTCCAAAGGAAAGGTGTGCCAAGGAAACTAAGGTTGCCATTGCAGACGAAGGCACTTCAAGCAAGTACTAATTAAAGGCGATTGTTCACTAACATATACGTAAAAGAACGTTTCAGTGTTTTATGTCGAGGACATTGACACACACACACAAAAGTTTTGTCAATGAGAAGAGTGCATAGACTGAAAATAACACAATGTATCAAATTTAAAAAGATCCCCACCTTATTATATTTTGAGGAAGGAAGGACACAATAATGTCTAATTTCACAATCAGCCCACTCTAAGATAGAAAAAAATATGTTCTTTTACCTTCAGTTTAGATTTCTAAAAGAAAAACTAAGAGACCAGAGGGAGACTTAACGCATTGATAAACTAAATTAAACTAGCTCCCAGGAAGTGAAATCAATTTATTTTTCTAATTGGATCAAAATTATGAAACTTTTCCTCTCAAACACATAAATCCAGTCAACTTTCAAAAGGGAAAAAAGAACAGTCAGCTCTAAGCCTTTTAATATATGTGGTCTTACTGATCGTGTTTGAAGAAGTGCAAATAATTGCAGAGTTTGGCTTTAGCACCTCTTTTCTCCCATAATTCACCCCCTTGCTTTCATTTTAATGGCGCACTTAACGGTCACAAGTATAAAGTCTCTGCCCTGTGGTGAAACTTTCACATAAATCTGATATCACCTTCTGCAGCATGTTTCCTGTTGGCTGGACTGAAGTCAGGGAGTGAATGAGGATTTTCTCTGCAATCTGAACACAGAAAATAAATCATTCCTGAAAGTTAGACCATTCATAAGATAAAGCAGAATTTAAAATATTTTTTTTTTTAAAAAGGAAGCATTTTTAGATTATCATTCAAATTTATATGAAATCTAGAGTGGGTTCATTGTAACTTGCGTCACGCCAGAGATCGAAATTTGAAGAGAAAATACATCTTTTATCCATATTTGTTTCAAAATTCAAAAAGAAGAGAGCAAAAAGAGAATTGCTCACACCCTCAGCAGGATCAGTCACGAGCTGCTCAGCTCAGTACGCTCTCATCAACAACCACATGATACATCCATTCACACACCTCAACCAGGTACACATATGCTCCCTGTTTACGGTCTACATGATGAACAACCTTTCTCTCCATTTCTCTAGAATCAGACAGTCAGGAATGCAAAGAATCAAAGCAGGACTAATTTTCTCTGAGGTGCCTTATTTATAGTTGAAAATCAATACTCCCCAATGGTGTAACTGAGCTGCACTGGAGATATTTGGGATTGTTATTCACTTACAGATTGGATGAAATTTACACCAGTGTGTGAGGACCATGCATCTCACTTTGACAGCAGTTTGTTACATGTTATGTGTGAAATTTTTGAAGGTTCAAAAAGCAAATGAGCCAATCGCTCCCTAACATAAAGAGGAGTTTAATGTTTCAAATTGCTTTTTCAAGGACTGGCTAAGTGGAAATATATTTACCATTTTACTGCATGATGAGAAATCTAAACAGAGAAAAATCATTTTTAATTACCGCAGGAACTTTAAATGCAGCTTTATTTGACAGGGGGCAAAGAAGCTATTCTATCAAACTGCTCCTCATGGATCTAGGTAGATTTGCAAAGAATACTTTGTATTTTCCTTAAAGCACAAGCCCAGCACAATATTAGTGATTTGAACCTATAAGGTTAATAAAACAGACCTCTTGAAGCTCATTCAAAAGAGCAGTTTAAATAAATGGAAATTCAAAGTTTCCTAAATCTGCTGTAGCTCCAAATTTGAAGAAAAGTATTGTAAAAAAAAAAGTGCAATCCACCTTGTAAAAACATGATAAACTGCTTGTGATATTTCACAGTGTTCATTTTCTAATAGCTTTTGGGGTATGAAAATCATTGCCCAAATAGTGCTTTATATCTGCTTTAATTGGGTCTTAATAATTACTTGATTAAGAGAGTCAGTGCAAAATTAACTAGAGGATAACATTTCAAAGCGCGCAGGGTTCAGAAACAGGCTTCATCCCAGGAGGCTGCAAAGCCTCCAACTCTGCGTCACACTTATAGCAAGTACAGAGACCAGAACCTCCGAGTAACATTTTTCACTTAAACTACGTAAGAAAGATAGAAAAAAGTGACCACTATGCTAAAAAAAATGAATCCTGGTCGGACGCGAAATTCTCTCATTAGCGACTAACCTTTCTGCTGTTTGAAGGACTGGATTGAGCCCGAGTGGTGCACCATGGCGGCGTTCAGTTGGTTTCCAGTGTAATTACTCAAATTCCGTGTTTCGAAAAGCAAAATTGCAAAATGCATGGGAAACTATGGTGGGCTGGCGTAGGTGTTGATTCGGTTCCCATCCTGCCAAACAGTCTCACAGGCGATGCGCAAACCCCAGCAACACCTGTCTCAGCTCCGCATGCGCCCCCCTCCGCTCCGCTCTCCAACCGCCACCATTCACGGCTGTTGTCATGGTGACGGGCGGTAGGGGAGGACCTGAGATGGACATGTCCTCCGTCCCGATTTACTGACTCCAGATAAG
The DNA here is from genome assembly GCA_037177055.1 of Atherinosoma microstoma. Taxonomy (NCBI): domain Eukaryota; kingdom Metazoa; phylum Chordata; class Actinopteri; order Atheriniformes; family Atherinidae; genus Atherinosoma; species Atherinosoma microstoma. The sequence goes on from JBBBVU010000010.1 coordinate 20,559,037, forward strand.
CTGCGGGAAATTACCATCTCAAATGGACCGACAAGGACGTACATTGATTGTATCGTCAATCAGCAGAGCAGACCGCTGCGTGTACGCTACTGTACAACGATCAGGTGTAAAATGTACAGCGAAGCTACTGTGCCAAGTGGAAATAATGCAATCAAAACTCATTTTAAAAAGGCTATGTAGTAGCAGCCCCTTCAATAAAAACTGATCGTATTTTTATTTTCATTATTACACATAGATTTGAAGAAAAAAAAGCAAAGTCCTCTTTAGAGCCCTTTGATTAGCTACCAAGGGCACAGCATGGGATCTTTTACCTCAAACACAATAAATTAATGAATAAATAAATAGATGGTAAATGAATAAATAAATAAGAAGATTAATAACAAAATAAAATAAAATAACCAATGATTAAAGAAAAAGCACAAGAAAAGGCCAATTATGAACTTTGCTTTTGGTGTGCATCTTATATTTTGAAGCTGTGAGAGGAAAAACTCCAAACAATCAATATCAGATGTCACTACAAGTCTCCCAGCTCAGCTGCTGACACACTGGTGCTGTAGTGGCAGGGGACCCCAATTGTTTGACAGTAAATAGTGCATCAGTCATGAAAACAGAAGCAGAGCAGGGAATCTAAAGTGGCTGCTGTATAGTTTGATTGCCTGGTAAAACCGGCAGGCTATTTGTCATGTTAATATTGATTGTGAGAGTAGGCTATTTGGGATTTATTCACCCTTTTTTTAAGGCAATAGATTGCAGAACAAACAGCAACCTATGTTCAGTTTTAGAAGAAATTTCCTTTTCTTTTTAGTTAAATTTGCCATTTTATACAACTGGGCTGTTTGAAATTGATGTGTCTTTCTTTGGTTTGGTGTTGTTAAATCTTGCACCTGTTACTATACTTTCTCATTTTAATGCTGCTTTTGACACTTAATAACTTCTAAATGTGATATACATAGAGAGAATAGAATTGGGTGCCCAAGCAATTTTGAAAGAAAAACAAATTACAGCAATTTATAGAGATTGTCATAATGTTTTATCTCATTGCGTTTAATTTCAGTATCAACCCGAGCACTGCAGCAGACCTGAAATTAGACTATCATTATAAATCCTTGAGAGAGACAACATGATGTTGTTTGAGTTGTTTAAGTCTAAATTGTTCACTGTAATCTGCTCAATCTTTGCCACTGTAACAGTTTACAGTTTGATCTGTGACCCTACTCTTTTGTATCAATCTCATCTGTGGGGGTATTCAGAGGAGTAGACTGGCATCTGCCATAGATGCAAATACCATCTGCTTTCCTGCTGCACTGCATGCCTCCACTCCCCTCCCACTGTGCTGATGTTTATTGAGGACTAGTATGAGGGCTGTGCATGCCAACCCCTATAAAAATGTCAGTCATCTACCAAGTAAATGGATTTCTTCCACTGGGGTCAATAAATAAATAAGCAGCTCTTCCACAGCAGGGTCAGTCCCATTTAAAATGGCACCTTTTCCATTCCTGGGCTGTTAGTTTCGAGATTTAGGTCAGACAACAGTTTGTAAAGGGGAGGAGGTTTTAGAAAAATAAAATACTGCCACCTTGTGGAAAAGATGGCTAACTAAGTTGTAAACATCAAGCTACAGGAACCACATACTAATAATAGTATTCACCTCAGCTTAGATGCATCTAAATGTATGTTCATGAATTACATTTTTCTAGACACACAATGAAGGAAAATCTGGAAGCTTCCAAAGAAGAAAAAAATAGCATATAGGTGTCATGTTATATTTGACTTAAAAGCCAAGCCATGATCACATAAAAAAAACAAAAAAACAAAAAAACAAATAGAGATGCTAAAAGATTCATGTCAGAAAGTAAACATCATCATCACAAATAGTTTGCTACCTATTTGAAATAATTAAAACTAGCAATGGCATATTCTGGTCCGAGGAAAGGTTACAAGCAAACATAGAGACATTAATTCACAGAGAAATGATCAAAGCTCTTTCACTAATAGCTAACACATCTGTCATTACATAAAGAGGATTTGGAATAAAACCTTAAATGTTAAACTAAAAGATTAAACTAAATTACCACTAATGATGTGCTGTGAGGCTCAACAGCCATGGATCTGCTGATACAGTTAATTATAATTATAGACAGTAAGGCATTTACATTTCTTTCATGGCAGACTGAGGTCAAATTGACCAATCCCAAATATGCTGCTGGGAAACAAATTACAGTTTCCATCACTGATCCGCTTCTTATTCTGAAACATATCGAATGATGAAAAAATTATGTAAAGTTTAAATGAAGGTCATAACCTGCCTGCCAAGTCTACACTGAAAAATCATTTTTGCTGGCTTTGTTGACTGAAAACTCAAGAAAAATGAGCATAGTCCATGATTATATAAATCAAAGGAAAGAAGAAAATGGTCATTTTTTAAATTCAATAACAATAAAATTTATATTTTTAAAGCATTGGGCTGAAATTTGTATTACAAGCTAACTGACACATTGATTAATTAGATAACAATTTCACTAATTGAGAAAATCTGATGTCTGGGAAAAGACACTCTCAATATGGTTACCTTCCATTCCCAGTGTTAAGAATTTAGCTTATTCAATACATATAAAATACATAAAAATGATGCAATATGCTCAACAAATGAGGACAAGGCTGCAACTGGTGATAATATCTGTTTTCCAAACCACACTGGACAAACTCACTGGTGTGTTGGTTGGTCTCTGTCCCTGGGCCTCCAGAGAAGGAGCTGTTGGCAAACGAGGAGCTCCAGGACACTGAGTGGCTGATGGCAGGGTTGATAGGAGCTTGTCTGTTGGCTCCAGAGGGGCTGGAAGCCTGATTCTCCAGCAGGGGGAGGAACATATAATTGTCCTGATAACATGATCCTGCAACACACACACACACACACGCACGCACAAAATATTACAAATATTCATGAAACAGAAATTTCATGTTTAACGATTCACAATGTGGATCTTTTGAAGAAAATGCAGCTTGGGTGATCAGATTAATCAATTTTGCAGCTGATTACAGCAATCTACTTCTCAGCTACATCTCATATTACTACACTCATACATTTTTAAGATGAATTGAAAAAGCCTTTTTGCTCTCTTGACACTTGACACTAATGGAAGACAATGAGGCTTCTGGATATTCAGAACCAGCTGCATATCAATTAGTTTCAGAAACTCAGGGTAACCTTTGTGTGTGTGTGTGTGTGTGTGTGTGTGTGTGTGTGTGTGTGTGTGTGTGTGTGTGTGTGTGTGTGTGTGT
>JBBBVU010000010.1:20585434-20595438 GCA_037177055.1 Atherinosoma microstoma
TCATTCATTCATTCATTCATTCATTCATTCATTCATTCATTCATTCATTCATTCATTCATTCATTCATTCAGTCAATACATAATTATTATGATCATCATCATCATTGTTATTATGGTTATTGAATAGATTAGTATACTATTGTTCCTATTATGATGATATTGTTATTGTAGTTTTTACTATTATTATTGATCCAGATATTATATAAGATATTATATATATTATATATAATATTGATATTATATAAGTATATTATAAAATACAAATGAGGTAGTTAATGGTGTGTGGAAAGGGGCTGGGATAAAATAAGTGTTGGCTTCTTCCCACTCCCTTTGGACAAAGACTTTTTCTTTTCTTTTTTGTATATTCCTTTGGTTTTGTTTTCCTGTTTTTAATTTGTTCTTATGTTCAAATAAAACTTTCAATTCAAACTCAACTTCAAAACTCACAAGGCCATTTGAGAGTGAGCACTCTTTTTTGATGAAGGGTGTTTCTTTTATGTAGCACAGAGAACACAGCATCCATGATTTTGAACAAGTCTGACCACTTCACCAAACTTAGATAAGTTGGACTCAAAGAAGGCACTAATATTTCTGGGTGTTGTTTATATATGTTTGTTTGTTACATGATATTGTTTTAACTTCATTTGTGGATTCAGAGATAAGAAAGACTATTCTGAAACCACTGACTTATTCCCCCTGCAACTTCACCTCTGAAAGAGCATCTCTGGGATGTTCTTTTTATACCCAGTTGTGTTACTGATTTGTTCCCAATTAACCTAATTACTGATGAGATATTCCACCAACTGTTCAGCATTAAACAACTTTTCCAATATTCTGCTGTCCTGGTCCCAACACTTTTCAGAGTCAAATGAGCCTATATTGTTAGCAACATTTCTCAGTTTTAACATTTGATGTGTTATCTTTGTATGATTTCCAGATGAATTTAGATAATTGCACGTCACTGCATTTGGTTTCTATTAATACTTCCCATGTAACAGATTATTGCAAGAAGTAAGAAATATAATCTTAATCCCTTTGTAGAGACTAAGGATTGATGTAAACATATGGAAGAATGTTTAAGAAACAGAATCATCAAAGTGTGATTTATTGTTTCTCTCTGTTGCATTCAGTTACAGTAACCCCGCTACACACATCTCACCAACTTATATCAGGGCTTGAAAAGAGATGGGGGTTTTCATTTGAATCCTAAATATCATCAGTAAACAAACACGGCTTATAACGTGCCATAGGTGTCATAAGATGAAATATCAGACATGGAAAACAGCATGAATCTTTCATATCTCTTTAAAATGAAATCATTTAATCTAACATGGACAATAAATCACGCTCACTGCAGAATATCTGTCTCAGAACTCCTCCGCTGTCTTTATGTGGGTCTCCACAATCAATAGGCTCCTCTATTTCAGTAGCTTCTCTGCCATCCCACGGTCACTGACCTCAAGTATTTCCTCACATCTGTGCTGCTGCACTCACGCTGAGATCAGGAGACCCACCGTCATCAGTGCAGTAATGCCTCAGTGCAAACACCAACAACTCTCACTGAAGAACCAACAAAAGAGCCTTTGGCTTCTTTCCCTCTGAACCGGTAACATGACCTAATCAGTGTTTCCCTGTGTTGGAACCATATCATCCCACTGAGCACCAGATTCCTCTTCAGTGTGATTATACATCTGCACTAATGTTGTAAAAATGTATTAAGTCTACAGGATAATGGCTTCATCACATTTAACTTTTTTGATTTTGAAATGCTTTGACTTGAGGATGTGTCAATTGGACTTCTATAGACTGGCCACAAGAATACATACCTTAAAAAACATCAGTATTTTGTCTTTTGGTTTGTCAGAAAAACACTGAAGACATTAAACCTCTATGAGAAGTTGCACTTCACTTTAAGCAATCTAAGCATTTGCCCCTGTCTCCTTTGTTCTCTTGATCTATGATCCAGTAAATGTTCATTTAAAAAGATTGTGTTGGTTAAATTACTGATAAATGCACTTTCAAGGTAACCTTTTTACAGAATCTATGAAACCAACACTCAAGGCTTACAGAACATTTAACCTATAGGTCTTGCAAACCTCACAGGGGTTGTGGGGCCCCATCAGTTAATGTGTCCTTGCAAGGCTTTTTTTTTTCTTCTTTTCTTGCCATGTTGGAGCTGTAGGACCCCGTCCCCCATCTCACTCTTTGTTCACTCTGCTCTGAAAATGTAGAGCTCTTTGCAAAGTTGGAATTCACACAAAACCAATGAAGTATTTTAGTTATAGGATGGTGATTATTTTTAAGCTTTCAGATAGGTTCTCTCTTCCTATACAACCCCCCCCCCCCAGATGTTATAATATCAGTATGTGTTTAAGATGTTTAAAATGAGAGGGATTTAAAGGGATCAGTATTGATTTTTGATATTGATTGTCTAAGGAAAGTTAATATAACCATTTCCTGTCTCAGTAAGAGTCTATCAGACTTTAATAATGTCCTGTAGCAGTATGGTATCTTTTAATATATCATTTAAGAGGTAATTCATAAAAAACTATTTTCAATCATGGATTTAAGCCAGGAAGCTGTTAAAACACTTCAGACCAAAGTGACTGTTTCTCAATCTGATCTAATACATTTCTGCTTGAAATATGTTATCCTGCTCCGAAACAATCCTCTGTTAAATCATTCACACTGAAAGTTAGTCTGGGAATGCTTTTAGCCAAGAGTTAGCCTCCAAATTAGTGTTTTCACTGTAACTCGTATCACGCCAGGCTACTGCAATCCTCCAATTTCTCCATACCTTGCTGTTGCCAAGGGCAAGCAGGTCTCCATTACTTTGCCTGAACTTCTCCTGTAGCGTCTCAGCCAGCTGGCACAACAGGAAGCCATTGTCTAACCGATCCATGAAGCTCTCAGCGGTGATTTCCAGACCTGAGCAGGGGACACATAAAGACAGCAGACAGTCCAGCACCATAAATCCATCATAAAATGCTCATTTAAAATATATAAAGAAATGAAATTCAATCTCCAGTCCATTCCAGGCTGAGCCTGAACCTGATGTAATGTTGTCAACTCTCAGTAACAGCTTTAATGATTGAGCCTTTCGGTTGCTGCAGCTCTCTCAGGGCCAAACTTTGAAATATTACATGATGTGGGAGAATCTGGGGGGATTTCCTGGTAAAACAGCACTGGATGGCAAAGACAAGGGCACATAAAATATTGTATCTGTTTGTGCAGGAAAATGCTTGCACATTTGCTGCACAGTTGCAAAGATATATTGGTGATCAACATGTGGTGTCCACTTGACTGACTTCCAGAGGACCATTCTTTCTTAGTTAGATCATTGTGAAATAGGAGGTGGTGGCAGGGGGTGTCTGTGGAAAGAAACTGGAGAGATTTCTCTTTTTTTTAACCCCCTTTCTGTTTCTTATAAGAGGAGGGGTTTGGGGGTTCGATGTTTAATGAGTTCCAAATGTTGCAACTGAGCCCAGAAAAGAGCGATTGAATCTTGAGAATTACTCAGTGAGTTCCCGTCTTATGCTCATACTCGACCCCTCGCTCCCTGTGTGTGAGGAAATCATACAGCCAGAGGGCTCTAAAGAAATATTTCAATTCAAATACTTAATCACTGAAGCTCATCCATTCCTTTAACCTCAGAGCTCAACAATAACATGGCTCATCTGTGTACTAAGACATATACCCCCCCCCCCATCCACAGCTCCTCCCACCTGAAACTGCATAAATAACTTATATCAACAATAGCATTCACTGGAAACTCAGATATTTAAAAAGTTTGAAAGTCCTTTACCCATCATCACTGTATAACAGAAGTTTCTGGCTCAGCTGGTTTCAGTGCAAACAGGACACCAGAGATAACAGGGAAGAGCTTTGAGCTTGTTTAAGCTGCACACACACGCACACACAGACAAACAGGAGACTGTACCAGGAACTAAACCTGTTTACAGTTATCTTAAGAAATGGCTGTATACACTTGGCAGGATGCCCACTAGACTAACCTCCAGCTGTTTAATATAACTATATGTAGTTTTAAAGGAAACTTCCTGGAAGTAACACTTCAGAAAATTGCTGATAAATCCTCTTCACCCATTAAGACCTAAGCAGAGTTTGAAAAATATCCCCCTAAAAGCTGGAAAGACAAACATTTGATCAATTATTCTTTTGAGTTTTATTCTGAATTATTGCTTTTCTCAAAATGTTCATCAGCTTTATTTATTTTTATGAATCCTTTGTTGCATGTATGTAAAATGATGTCAACATTAAACAACATACTTATGTTGCATCTCCTTGAAAAGGAGAAAGAGAGACAACATTATACAAGTATAAGCATATGCATACAATGAAGAAGCTGGAAGTCATTTGAAATATTTAAATGCTGATAAAATATTGGCTAACAGACACTTTGGCACTCAGAAATTTAGCAAACTGTTGCACAAAGTTCTTGTATTGACACTACTAGTAATTTGCAGTGGCACAGTCACACCTCGTGGCATCTTTTGGAGATTAACCCAGAATTCTGCAGGTAATTAAATTGGTCTCTTCCTTAATCTTAACCACATTTCAGGCTTAGCCTTTTATCTATCAGCCTTAAAAAAAACAACTCACTTATACATCAACTACTAAAGCTACATCAACTATTCTCCTGAATTCAAATCAGATCAGAGCGCTTTGTTTATCTATTTGTGACTGAACTGTTGAAGTACACCGCACAGTGCTTGTGCTTCCATCACTGCTCATTCTTCACCAGTGGCTGTGCATTATTTAAGAGAAGTTAATGATGTCCATTCTTCATTTAAGGTAATCTATGGAAAAGTGTGGAAACACTGAAGCTGGTTCATGCAGTCTGTTGACTTTAAAAAGGTTTGTAATGAGGTTCAGATTGATTCCAGTCCCCGGTAGAGGTGTTTGCATCAGCAATACTACTTAAGTTAATGCAAAAGGCACGATGAGGGAATTTGCAGGAATTTTCAAAGCCATGCTGTTTCTAGACAAATGTTAAAATAAATCAGCAAATGCACCCCGTTTTGGTTTTTCAGAAGTAAAAAGATGTGTGTTATACACAACACATTTGATCCACACAAAGCACTGCAATGCAAAAACATTGAATATATTTGCTATAACGTCAAGTGCACATATTAATGAGAGGAATTCTTCACATTATAATTGATCATAAAGTTACAAACTTTTACCAGTATTCAGCAGATACACTTATGCACTGTGTATATAAGTGGCTTACCGAGAATATTAGAAAGCCAAAGGGCCAGGTCTTCCTTCATGGGCAGTAGGCTGGCTTCATGTCGACTGGAGAGCCACTGGTGGTACTGTTGCATGTCAGTCAGCCCGGGGCCACAGGGCTGTTTTGGGGTCAGAGAGCTACACATTGTTCTCTACTGATGGCCTAAAACAAAGAATATTTGAAAACAAGGCAGATAAAATTTTACATTTCTGTATGCACGTATCTACAAGGAAGTGACACAACCTGCAAAGTTCTTTATCAGATATTGTAATCAGATATTGCTGAGTATATTAAAATGTCATGAATGCCATGTAAGTTTTTGATGCCACTGTTTGGTGTATACTATGTACCGACATTAAAAAATCATATGCTTTCCACCATATGTTGGAGTACGCACAATTTGTATGCCTTGTCTGCATGTAGATGTATGTTTGTATGTATATTTTTATTGCATGCATAAATAGATGTTTGATGTATATGCATAAAACATTTGGGTTATAACTAACAGATGTTTTCATTATCAATTAAGCAAGTCACTTTTTCCTTCCTCATCAAGAGATCATTACTTCAGCACATTAAATGTCAAAAGTACAACTAGTGCTTTCTGTGTATGCCATCACCAACCGTTCAAGTCACGAGTTACACTAATTCTTCTGGCAACCCAAGGTTAGTGTCACCACCTGGGTATACACCTGAATGTGTGATCACAATTTCTCCATCAGTTCCTGAGTTGTAAGGTTGAATTCTTTTATAGTTTTTACCATGTAAAGCACTTTGTGTTGCTTCGGTATGAAAAGCGCTTGATTGAATTGAATTGAATAATAGTCAGAGAATTGTTTTGGGTTTGTTTTGTTATTTTCCTTCGTTTTTCTTCTTTCTTTTTTTTTGCTGAACATTATGATGTCAAAGTGAAGTTTATCTTTGACTTTTCGGTAATAAAATGTCATTGCTTCAATCCTTTCACACAATTATGTTGCACTTTGACAGAAAGACTTTGACTTTCATGATCTAACCACTAATTGTCCAAATGATAATACAACTTTGAACAAATCCACACAAGACATTTAAGAGTTGTTATATTTACAAAGGTGAGACTTATCTCGGTATGGACGTCCATATGAAAGGACAACCTAAAACCATATTTATTCTGGCCAAAAATGCTGTTGGTTGCATATTAAGTTTTAACAGTCCAGGTTTCAGTCACCTTCAGTTCATCCATTTTAACTCAGCAACACTGATACCCAAAATTCTTCAGCTGACTGTGAGTTAAAACAGAGGAGGCTGTGAGTCTTCATATTTCATTAAAACAGAGAACAGTCTTTCTTTCTTACTTGAAAAAAAATAGCTGCAGTTATTTTTTATTCACAGTAGCTGCATAGTAGTTTGTTGGCTACTGACATCAGTCATTTCCCTTCTAGTTAAAACTCTTCACATACTGTGCAGTGTTAGTGTTCAGGGTTGAAGGAATTCTGAATTAAAATGAAGACATTCTAAGAATTTTGTTTTACATCCATGATACTGATTTTATATAATGATACTCTAAAAAAAAGCTGTTGTTCAGAATCATTTTCCAAAAAGAAGGAAATAAGGATCTAAAAATACAGGAGAAAGTGATTTTGAGTATTTTTGTCTTCAAGGCCAAACCCTGGTATGGATTACAATCCACCTGATGACATTAGACAGTAACATTTCAGCCCACTTCTTCATTGGACAAGAGACACTTTCATACCAGCCAGATTCATACAATAGGAGTTTTATTAAACAAACAAAGGGCTCTTTCAGTTTACTCATCCATCTGTAATAGAGTCTTTCAAAAAGTCTATAGTCCAATACAGTCGATGCTGCAGTGGAACTTGCATGCATCGACTACATTTGACATCAAGATCAAGAAAAGGATTTAGCCACGGCTTTCTTTCCTGTAAAGTGATTTCATAGAGTGAATAAGACATTTCTTGGACTTTTTTCCAATACTGCACCACAGTGTTGCCAAGTGTCCGGTGTATGAGCTATAAAGTGAAAATCGAGTCATTTCAAGATCTGCTTCAGAGATGAATGGGTAACTCACGTAAAAAGTAGCCACAAGTTATCTACAAATCAGCCGCTCATTCACTTAAGTATAAGCTGCTGTGTGACCTCTAAAGTAAACTGAACAATGTTGTGATGCAGACATAGAGGAGACAACCTTGTTGTGTAAAAAAAAAAAAAGGAAGAATCACAAGCATACAAATGTGTTTTCCAGGCTCAGTGTGGAAGTTTGTGTAGACATCCAAATCACAATCAAAAACATGAAAAAATTTAAGATTATTTTTTAAAGAACATATTCAGAATGTGGTACTTCCAAAAGTGTTACATCAGATGGAAGAAAATATCTTCAGCTCCAGATTATTTATTATACTAATGAGGGTTTTGTGATGTAATTGATATTATCTTTTGACTTTTTCCCCCCAATGACTGAATTGAATTTCAATTAAGTTTAATGCAAACTTCAGTAAAGATACATAACACACAATATACATGAACACAATTCACATTCCCACGGATAAGTTTGTGAATTTTAAAAGGTTGTGTCTCCGGTTTGGACACAAACAGGACTGTTTCACTTTCCCTTGCAGGCAAATAGCAACAGGACATTTGATGCAAATTACAAAAGTCATTTATTCGAACAAGGAAGCACAGCCACCATAAACAAATAAAGAGCTTTGTAAAGAGCGTTATAGTTTATAGTATGTGATGGCTGAAGATTTCCTCTGAACATTGAGGCAGTGTAACACAATGTGAGGAATGTGACCTTTAAATTTGTGAAACATTTCAGGGTCCCTCTGGAATTGTATGTAACCAAATCATACTGCGGTGCAAAACTGGACATCGAGACCTTGATGTCTGACCGAGGTCATCTTATGTTCATGAGGACAACAGCTTCTCACTGCGTACGCACAGTAAACTGTGGAGCTCAGCAGTCACGCACAGGCGCTACATTCCCATGTCCAGTGTGGTGATGGCTGACAGAACAAGGGCACTGGGACAACTTCAGACAAGCTCATTTACTGCTGCTACATGTAAATGAACAAGAATATTTGACATATTGGAAACACTGTCAAATTTTGTTGAATTACTAATTGTTTAAGCAGTTTATTAACCTTTTTACTTAAACTTTGCCATATAATGAGAAACACCCATCTTTAATGTCAATTTGAGTTTTTCTAATAACTAAGTCATTCAGAATCCACTGAATTAGCAGAAAATGTTTTGGAATGACTTCTCATGTATTGTTTTGATAAAAAAAAATAGCATGAAATAAATGTTATTTCTTCTGCTCAACTGAGCTAAAAGTCAATATTTTGTAAAGAGCTTTATGGTTTTTGACAGTACTGTGGATAAAGAGTCTGCCAAATTTGCCCCACTTTTCTTCAGAAGCCTCAAAGAAACATCATAAAACATACCTGTTTCCTCTCACCATACTGTAGCATGACCTCTTAAACTTCAGGCCCCAAAAAACACCACTCTGCTAAACTTGTGGATGTTATTCTCTGAAACAAGGTCAGAATCTGATTCTTGACTTTCTGACCATTATTCAGATGCACAGATATATAAATATACATTGTCAATTCAAGGCCTCATGACCTTGGCAAAGCCATCGTAACACGCCACGGTTGGCTGCAGATTGCTCCAGGAAAGGCATAAGGATGGGAATTCTGACTGCCGAATCACAGCAATTAGAAAATACAACAGTGCCTCTGTCCTGCTAACCCTCATCACCCTCTATGCCTTCCTCATCAACAACAGTAAACCGTTCCAGAGATGGATTCAATGACTTAAACAAGGGAACTCTGAATGTTTCTACTGAAGATCAGTACTCAGGTACCATACTGTATCAGCTGCTGTAGCTACTCAGTACAGTAAAAGTCTCCAGTAGTAAGCATCAACAAAACCAGTGTGTAACATGAATGTCCACAAAACAAAACCTACAACAGCAACATGCCTTTTTATATATTTAAAATATCAAATCACACATTCCAGTAAAGCACTCAGTGTTTATTAGTGCACCACATTGGGTGGCAATTGTGCTCTGATTTCTTACAGATTTAACAACTTTGATACCAATAAGTAATGCCAGACATCTAACTACAAACTCTTGTGTGTGGTCAACAAACAGCATGTCTGGCACACAATATGTCAAGAAAACAGATGCACACATTGTACTTAGAATTTAGTGCAATGACATAATTTGATATTGGATGGAGATTTATTGGCCTCTTTTTTCTTTTGGAGAAAACAATTTACAACCGCAATAAGATTTTAAGTTGTCTCCTTTTTTACAACAGTCCCAAATAAAAAAACAGCCACAAGAGACAATTTACCACTCTGAAAATAGGATCAAGCGAGGACGCCTCCTGAGTTATGTCTGAAATCCAGCTGAGCGCACACTAATTAAAACCAGAGAGACAGAAAGCTGCTACTGAAGAAAATATGCAATATTTTGTGCAATTAGAAGTACCTTGCATTGGGTTTTTACAAAAATAAATCAATGCAAATTCCCAGTCAACAAAGAAGAAATACTAAACCTCAATTTTTAAATAAGTACAGGATGACATTATTCTGCAAAGAACCAAACTTTCTGAAAAGAGAAGCATTAAAGCATTACAGGACTAAAACATTTTTTTAATTAGATGAATTAATGGAAAGAAAGAAAGAAAGAAAGAAAGAAAGAAAGAAAGAAAGAAAGAAAGAAAGAAAGAAAGAAAGAAAGAAAGAA
>JBBBVU010000010.1:20595629-20618155 GCA_037177055.1 Atherinosoma microstoma
TGATGATGATGATGATGATGATGATGGGAGGGAAGTTTGATCTTGCTGGCCGCACCAAGTCCCTCCTCCTGTTGCCTCGACATGACATTACTGGATTGAATTCAGCAGGTCGACATGTGAAACTTTGACATATTTTACTATATACTCAGAGCTGATCCAAAACCCCCACCTATGTCAGACCTGACATTGATCTACTGTGTGTATAGTATACTAAACTAAATGACACTGTGCTGTAATAGAAAACCAACTGAGGTGTATCATGAGAATCGCAAGTACACAAATCATGTTGCTTTGTCTTTTCTTTTTTTTTTTAAAGAAAAAGGTTGAAGTATTCTTCTAGTCCCCCACCGAACTTTGCGTGATATCATTCCCAATCACGTGAATTACACTACATGAAAATGCATACAAGAGAATAAATAAAAACGAATTGGAGAACACAAAGAAATGTAAAACTGAGTTTGTTTTGTTCTCCTTTTCTTTTCTTTTTTTTGGGGGGGGGGGCTACTTGAATTCGACATTCGAAAACGCATGCGCAGTGAAGCGGCGCAAACCCAACCGGAACTCTGAGTGGTGGAAAACTGCAGACAAGTGAGTTTACAACAATACAACTTTATTCGTGTTAATGTGTCATGTTCACCTTTCGTTACAGTTGTTAGGAACATTTTCCTTCAAATTAAATTTGTTTTGAAATGTGCTACCGGAAGTCCTGTTTAATAGTCCGCTGACTTCACATCGGCTCTTGCTAACCTGTAGATAACCCACTAAGTATCGCAGTAAAATTGTAACAGATTCTAAGACGTACGGGAGATTTGGGTGAATGTTTAAGTTGTTTATATTTTGTCCTTCAGTTGGTGCTCATCTCTGGAGGCCAGAATCTAAACTCTGAATGCAGGGAGCGCCACATGGAGGCGGTGCTGAAAAACGTGGTTAGCACGGTGGAGCTGCTGGCTGTGGCAGCTCACAGCGGAATGGTGAAGCAGTGGGACGAGCAAACTCTGTCCAGAGCATTTCACTGGGCCAAGTACTGCCAGCACATCTATTCCAGGTTTCACAATAATTCCGCTATAAGAGGAGTTCTGGAGAAGCAACTGCACCTCACGAATCAAAATCTGCGAGATGCTATCCCTGGATATTCTGGTGTCTCCTTCTCAGACCTCTCCCGCTGCCAGCACTTGTTGCTCGTCGGGTTGTTGAACAATCCCAAACTGCCCAGCTCCATCATGAAGATACTTTTTGACAAAAAGATTCCTGTTAACGTTATGGATCGTGAGTATGGGGATGTCACAGGCTTCTGTAGCCACATTGTTCAATGCAAATCAGCTTATAAAGTCCTGTGTCCCCTTTCAAGCTTTTCAGCTGTTGGTGCTGATGCTGAGGTACAGGGGGAGATGCTGATGGAGAAGTTGGATGCTCTGCTGAGCCAAGGCAATGACCTCTGCCAGGCAGAGGATTTTTTATGCTCCGTCCTCCACTTATTTGAAGGAGCAGCTCAACATTTTTGTCTAGTCATCGCTACAGCACTGCTGACAACTAAAGACTCTGCAGCACAAACTGCTTCACAGGGTTTTCTCTTGGACTGGCTGCAGAATCAACACGGTGTGTTGCAACACATGTGTTCTACACTTCCTTCTACACTTCTTAAAGACCTTTCAAAAAGACACCAGACATTTAGAGATGCATACTACTGTCTGCTGAAAAAGTGTGCCTCAGAGATGGAGTACAATATAAGTGATGGTGAATGGGTTCAAACTCGCACAACCCCCACAGTGTCCTTCCAGAAAATGTCTGAGCTTTTTTTGGCCTTGTTTGAGGCCTGTCCCTCTTTGAAGAGGAGTACAGAAGATGAGCTAAATGCTTTGAAGATTTCTGATGGAGACTTTGATGTAAGAGGTTTGAGTGTGTGGGGAGACCTTCTGTCAGAATTAAGAAAGAGAGCATGATGAACAGAATATAGTCAGATGCATGTTCACCATCTGTGTCCAATACTTTTTGATATAAAAGGAATAATATAAACAACTAAACGTTGACATTTTTTCTGGATATAGTCATGTTCTTTTTTACTTAAAGCAGTTGCGGTGATAATTTTGACAGTTAAAACCTAGATTTTATTTTAATTTATTCACAGTTTCATGAGTTTAGGCAACATTTAAGAACTTTTTTTCCCTTTTTAAATATTTATATCAGAAGAATGTCTCTTAGTTTTGTTTATTAGTATTAAGATTAAAGTATAGCATGTCTGGATATCTTTATGTTTTACAGGCTGGTTTTTTTCATTGTATATAAAAGACTATTAACTGGACTTCTTGTAAGTAGATCAAATTTCCAATATTTTGGCTATGGTACCTCTTTAAATATTAAACACTCATTTTTTTTTACCCCCTTTTGAAATATTTCTATTATTTATTGTCATTGTGAAATTGTGGGTTTAGTTTTTATTTATTTCTTATCTAGATGTATAGGTTGCCTAACTTACTGGATTTTGATAAATTGTGGCATTACATGCTGTCTCATGAGCAATGGCAGCCTGTGATCTGACTGAAATATGTTGAAAACCATTTTTAGGCAGGGTACTGTTTACACTTATAGATGTTCTTTGGAGGTTTAAGGATAAAGTGATTTTTAGTTTCTCTCACATAATTTACCAACAAACCCTTGAGCTTTATTTGATATAAACTTGTACATTTTAACCAGCGTAATGCCAGTTATGTCACAATTCAACTGCCAATTCACACATCTCAGACCTTGCCTATGTGTCGGATCACCTCTGTGGCGAGGGATCAATTAGTCAGATCAGGCATCTTAAATCAGACCAGCCACAATAGCTGGTGTGTGGCATGTCTCTGTCAGCGGATTAGAGCCCTGGCTGCCATGTAGAGGGAAACACCAACACAGCCACGGCTCATTTAACACACCGTGAAAGCAATCCACGTAGAGACAGACAAGGGTCAGTGAATAAAGGGCGCCTTGTACACAACCAATTTATTTTCAACCAATAAAAAAAAGACGTCGGGATGGATGTAAACCAGCAGTGACTGAGTCAGTCTCAGCACCTTCTATGTTGAAGATATATTCAGATTCATTCAATTATTGCTCTGTATTGTGTTTAAAATATAAAGGCAATATTGAAGTTTTATTCCAAATTCTAATGAGAGTTTTAATAGAGTTTAAGATTCTCACTCTTATTCACAGCCTTAACGCATAGCTGGCAGAGCGGGTGTGCAGCCATGGCGATGACTCAGATGTGTTATTGTGTGACTCCAAGGAGCCTTCAAGAAAAGCATGATCATTTAGTTCTCTGCTGGTATCTATATTTACTGAAACATATTTCTGAGCTAATTATGTGGAAATCCTCATATCTGAAAAGTAGTAAGAAAATAGGAACATCTATTATTGTTATTTAAAAGGAAATTATGTGAGAAATTTTTATCATTTTTATATTGCAGATTATTTTCATAGTGAGACTGATATATTAGACTTCTAGGCACTTCTAATGCCACACATCTATGTAATTATTTGATGTGTAGCATTTAAATCTAATGAAATTCCACCTCCTAACAAGAAAATAACATATTTAGATGTTAAATAATAACTGCAGCCTACTGGTTTTACTCCTCCCACATTTCAGTCCTCTAGCTGATATTCCATCCAGTGTCATATTGTTCTCTGTCAGCGTGGGGTAAAAAAACTGCAGCGAGACATGCTGAGGAGGGGAACTGCTGTTCTGCGCCTCCTAAAGGGTCATGAAGGATAACATTCATTAAAACTCAGATCCAGCCACCATCTGGTGGTGTGAATAGGGAGTCCTCTGAGGGGGTGGGTGAGGCAGGGTAGAGCCCTCCCTCGGCACGTGCCTAAGCCGCTCCAGCTTGGCCCTTATGTGGCCCCAGTGACTGATCATTGTGGCAGGCGGACCCTGTGCACACCTGTGTCCCACTCAGAGTATGCAGATAATTATCATGTAGTATGTACTGAGGCACAGAAATGTTGTAATGTGGGTTGTGAAAAAAAGATTAATGCAAATGCGTGTTACTGGTTGTGATAAATGTTGTTACAGCTTGCAAGGAAGATTGCCACATTGTTGACTGGATGGATTCCTAAAATCTGCACTGTCAGACTCTGCGGGGAGCTGCTGCGTTTCTAGAAGCATTTTGGGGTTTTGAGGAGAGGATGGTTCAATATTCTGCAGTTGGTGATGAAGTTTTGATAAAACTAAAAGGTAAAAAAAAGAAAATAGGAGAAAATTAATATAGGTAAACTTTAAGCCATATATGCCATTTATATCTTAAGGTTCTCAAATAAAAAGAAAATTCTCTAAAAATGAAGCAATCAGTGTTCTCCAGATGATCAAGGGTTCAGACAAAACAAGACATCACTATGGCGTTCCAAGAAATTGTTATAATGGCAAACAATTGGTTAATTACTTAACAAACCTGATCCTGGAACAATGAACTGGCTGGATTTTTGTGAAAGAAAAATACGGAGCAGAAGATCAAAGCACAAAATCAAAACTGAAATATTCTATTAATCTTATCATTGTTCGATTCAGATATCGATCAGAGCTAGTAATGCTTTGCCACCCCTTATAGTATCATGTTAAATCTTATCATCCTTTGTCTCTGTGTGTGATATGAGCTTGTATGAAGGTGTCAGTGTAATCTGATATGGGGGAGGGGAACCAGACATCAGATTACATCACATTCAATTGAAGGAAACAGGTTTTGTGGAGGAAAAAAAATTGAATGCAACAATCTTCTGCTGATGAAGAACTTATTTTCTGCAGCTCCAAAAACATTGGCCCACTGAAAACATCACCACTTTGTCACAGTGGGGGATTTAAAAGCTAGAGTGCTGTTAACAAATGTTGAAGTGGACTGGGAAGTAAGCGCAGATGAATGTGTTGATAGCACACAGTCCTCATTGTTATTGGGAGCTGAGCAGGATGGAGATTTGGGCACCATTTGCATATCACAGAAGGAGGATTTTTTTTTTTTTTTGTGCTGGCTGAGCATCCATAGCAGAATCTCATTTCAAAACATTAAAAAAAGAGAACAAAGAAGTTTGGAAACAGCAATGTTTTTAAAATAGTTATTTCATTTTGCACGTGTTGTAGTGGGTGGAAAGCAGTGATTTATGATGTTATTTCATGTAAAAGCAATTTGGGCTGGCTGGCTCCCCATTAATAAAGCCATTAACAAGGGAAGGGAGGGAGGTGTGTGTAAATTCATTTGCCCTGAAGCAGTGTATTGTCATGCAGGAGGTTGTCATAAAACAGTAATTACTTCAATGCTGCTGTGAAACGTAGGGTTATAATTACTAGATCTTTTAGCATATAATGGAGCAGAATTTTACATTGGAAATTAAAGGATATTGAGGCAGCAGTGAGAGGAGTATGTTGTGGACATTTGGAGGAGGGATCAGGAGGATAATTGCATGCAACCAAAGTCTCAAGGGGAGCGTGCAACCCCGTCATCAAACACTCATTCTGGCTGGGCCTCATCCCATTACAGTCCCAGAGGAGCTAAAGTGCACCTGCCCCACCGACTGACAATTCCTCAATCCCCTTTCACTCGCCCTCGGATTACACAACCAGACAAACCTCACAATGACTAAGCCTGAGATACAGAGAAAAAATAAAGAGTCAGTGTTTCAGGCAGACGAGTGCAGAGAGAGTTTCACCACTAAATGTTGACAGATTCTGCTGATTTACCGTGCATCCTAACAGGCATGTCACAGGTGTAACAGCCATGACCACTCTGGCTGGTTAGGCATGAGAAAACATGTTCCACATGAGTGGTGACACAATTGTGTTTCCTGTCAAATTAACATGCGCACTGAGAGGCAGGCAGCGGTGAGCCGTTAATGGCTTCCCTCCTCAGCTGGACAAATAATCAGAAGAGAAACTGAGATTTATCCTAATTGCTGTCAGTGCTGCTACTGGGCATGATTCAGACATGGAGCTTCTCCCTGTGATCCAACCATCAGTCAACATTGGAGAAGGATGCTGCACTCAGACTGTCCATCATGCTTAGAAAACCAGTGGTCAACACCTTAAACCCCCACCCACACAGGCTTCTTTCCTGTCTACATTTCACTTAGATATGAGAGGAGCTGCAAAGCTTTATGTTTCCTAATGCAAGAGGCTGCAGCTGTGGTACAAGTTCACATTGCACTGTGATCAGTGCACAAAGGAAAACCTACACATTTAATGGGTTAGTCAGATTGTCATCATGTTTAATGAAGTCTTTCAAGAAGCTGGTTGCACTCATACATTGCTCTCATATTCAGCATCAGCTTCACATGACTCATTCCCACCTGCAGAGGCTGAAAGCTGCGGTAAGAGTTATAACATCTGTAGAATCCATACTAACACACCATCATGCTTTTAAGAAGCTCAGTGAGGCATGTGATGGATTACTATTTTTTTTCAGGGATGTGTTGGACAGCAGCATAAATACAGCATTCACATACTTTTTGAAAAAAAGTTATTTTATTTTATTGTATTTGCTTACTTTTCAAGTACTTGTACCAACAATATTCTCTGTGTGTTTGAAAGCTATATGTAAGTTCAGTTGCTTCAGGAAGTATTGAGACCCCAAACATTTTTGTGCATTTTATTCCATTGAAGGTTTTGATATATTTTACAGTATCAGTTTTTACTCATTCACCTCTAATGACATCATGTAAACCTCTTTTTAGAGAAAAATGAGGAAATATGTTAAAACATGATAATCTCTTATTCTCAAAATCTCTCAGAGCCTTTGTTGTGACACTTCATGTTACGTTTAGGTGCATCCTGCTGCTCTAATGATCTTTGTGATTTGATTATATCTACATTGACATATGCCTGTGGTAGATTTAATTAATTAGACATCATCTAGGAAGACACACACCTGTGTATAAAGTATAAGGTCCATTAACTGTGAAATTGGCAGTTCAAATACGCTTTCGTTACTGTTTATTTAAGCCTGAAAGGTTCAGCCAGGAAGAATGAAATAAACTACCCAAATATGTTCAAAGCCTTTGGAGACCCAGTCTCAAAGACTAAAATAGTAATGTTTGCCTGTAAATTGTTTGTTTATTTATGTTCAATAGTGCTAAGCATTAGCAAATACCACATTCCATAGCCTTTATAGCCTTTGCTCATTTCCATTGTTTGTCCCCAGAAGGGCCTTTCAGTTACGCAACTGAAATAATCAAAGAAAAAATGAATGAAAAATACTTTATTTTATCCCAGAGGAAAATTGCTAAAACATACTTGAAAGAAATCCGTAAATAGAGTTGAGCAATTTATTAAATTAAGGGTTAAAATTGGCTTTTTTTCCCCCCATAGATTTCCAAAAACATCTAGTCACAATGTGCTTTCACCTTGCAATTAAGGGTTATTGAGTTCAGGTTGATGATAAAGATGTCAACTTTAGTCACCTGATGGTTTACATTAAGAGCATGCAAAGAGTGAACAGGACCGAATACATTCAGCAAAATCTGCAAGCGTTTTTTTTTTTTGTTAATTTCCCTTGTCACAGCTTAATATTTCATTGATTCAAGTAACAGTTTAATTTCCATCTCGATCACTGTTATTATTCCTGTGTTTACAGAATTTCTTTTTTGCTCAGATTACAAAATCATCAGTCCATTTCATTTGAATTCAAACTTTCTATAGGATCATTTACTCTAAGTTTTCAAATGTCATTGGCTTCCAGAGCTAAACAGTATTGATTTGTCATTTGATTGGACTTGATGAGGGAGCAGGATCAATAACTGAACGTGTTACACGAACAGTATGACCTCAGATGTGCTCAGACAAAAAAACTGTGATTCTGATATTTCACCTTATATTCTCACTGTATGTTTTTACAGATTTTTTTTTTCTTTTTTTGGCTTTCCTTTACATAAAAGTGTGAGCTGCTGCTGTGGAAATGTAATGGATTCATCACACTTTTATACACCAACCTGACACCTCAGCAGCAGCTTCTTCTCTGCATATTAAAGTCAGAGGTTTTTGCAGAGACAATGGTCCTGGTTTGGAAGAGTGTTAACTGTAATAGCATTAACATTACTGTTCTTGTTGGGCGACACGGGTCCAGTAATCTCTCCTGCTCTCCAAACACCTATTCCATTGATTTACTAATGAGAAACATGGAGAGAGTAGGGGATGCTTGAAGGAGGTTATTATCTGGTTAAATAGTCTACCTCCAGTCTGTGAGAACAACAATAAATCACAAAAAAACAAACAAACAAGATAACAATGACAAGAAATGGCTTTTTGGTCATCTTTTTTATAAAATGATATGAGTATTTTTTATAACACTTTTTGACATCAACATACCTCTTCATTAAACACAATATTAGAAGCCATAAAATCACATTTATCTGTTTACATAAACTTCAGGCACAAAGCCATAATAGCATCTTTTGGTCATCATATACATTCTTAAATATTCATATATTTTAAACATCCTTGCAGATTTCATACAGCAAAATGAAGAAAAGTGTTTGAACAGCAAATGAAGTCAAGTGGAAGAGCCATCTATGAATTCATGTGGTGCACTCAAAGGTGACAATATCAACGTGTCGGTAAAGTACTCGTAGTGGCCGTGACGACAACCAAGGAACACTAAGAGATCACGAACAACTTAGTTGTTCGCACATAGCACTGGATTCCTCGCCGTCAAAATGCAATAACGTCTCCTGCATCATGAGCACTAAAGCTGGATTCTCCAGACACTAGGAAATTGTTAAAAACACACACCTAAATGTTGATCATCACATGACTCCAAAACAAGTACAGTTAGATACAGCAAGCTATTTTTACGTTACAGAACAGAATGTGATGGGTGGTAGCTGGTACACAGAATTTATTGCAGTGCACACCAAACATCAATAAACAATGTCTTCTGCGTGGTTGCCCTCAAAACTCTTTTTTTTTTTTTTATATATTTTTTTTATTTGTCTCACATTACAACCTGAACCTGATAATGAAAACTTATCTTATTATTCATAATGGCAGAAGACACTTATCTAAGAAGAAAGCAGTTGGCTAGATGACGACTATCAGTGACTGTGAGGCGGCTGCATCTGAAACATTAATCTGAGCAAATTCATGCAACAAACACACACTAAAACTCTACGGTTCAATTTCACTCACGCTATTTTTGTCTTATAATGTTATTGTAGGCTTCACTCAAGAAGAAGAAGACCTTTTTTGCAAGCAGACATCTCCCTGAAGAGGTACTGTCCATGAAAAATATGGCCTTTTATATTAATGTTAACACAGATCAACGACCCAAAATCCACAATAGTCTCACAGAAACAGTATACAGGTATATACAGTACATAAAACACATTTGAGAAACAGAATAGAATCTTGTTTTTTTAGAACACTTAAGAGTTTCAGTGCAATCAGAGTGGTATGTCAGAAAAAGACCCTACATGATGGTCAAATGCAGTGTTATCTGGCTCATGTTGTTCAAGTAGATCAATGAGGTTTGGGTGCCTAAGCAGACTGCATCTCTGCAGTTTTATTTGCAGTTATTGTCTGTAAGTATAGTGAAGCCCTACGGTATGCAGATGCGATGAAAAACATGAGAATCTAATGAGGATTGTTCTGCATTGCAATTAACTTTTCTTTACATTTTCATTTGAAACTACTTGAACACACAGAATGGATTTTAAATATCTGATATAATGCTTCTTTGTGCAATCTGTGAAGAAGTCTTTTTATTTTTTTCAGCAGACTCACCACAACTGTATGGTTTAAGAGTAGCCACGCTGTGCATACATCTTTCCTGCTGGCTCCTGAACATATTCCTCTGTCTTATCCCAGTCCTGTACCCACCCACCATTAAGCTGTGCTGTGGCTCCATAGCTTTTAGCCGGACCGCCCATCGCTCCATAACTCTGTGTGATGTCTTCTGTCTCCTCGGCCAGCTCATCCTCATCTATAAAGCCACACTTTTCTTCGCTGGTTTCTTCAGGGTCTGCCCATGGCTGCTTCTCCCCAGATGCAAAGAGTCCATAAAACACCACTCCTCCGTAATGCACAAGGGAGGCAATGAGGAAGACATACTGCCATTCTTCTCGGGTCTAGGAACAGAAAGAGTGGCAGTCAGACTCAGGGACCTTGTAAAAGCTTCATAGTAGTACTTGAAAGTTTGTCAGGTTAAATTTTCTACATTTCTTCATAATTTTGACCCAAAACCTTATTAGACTTTAACATTAGTTGTAGAGGAAGATAAAGACAAACCAATCAGACAACTAAGACAAAAATACAATCTGTGGTAATTTATTAATTTGGGAATATAACACACAGCGTGTGGCAAGAGTATGAATCGCTTTCAGTATCTTGTGTGACCCTTTTGTGCAACAATTACATTAGCTTAATGCTCCTAATAACCCATTGATCAGTTTAGTTTAAATAAATTTCCACCTGCCCACTTGTGCAGCACAGCTTCAGATCTGCTATGTCGGTGGGTTTCTTCACATGAACTTCTCAGTTAAAGTCCTTCCACACATTTCAATGTGATTAAGGTCAGGACTTTGACATAATCATTACAAAACATTAACTTCACACTTCTTAGGTAGATGACGTTTGCTGCAGCATCAGTATGAGCAGTGCTGTAGTGCTTTTTTTATATGGATCTGGGTGACATGATGTAAAAAGCCTTACATGAAAACTTACATGAAAACTTATATTTGATACAGGTTTCAAATCCAAGACACAGATAAACTCAGTGGTTGAAATTGTTTCTTTAAACTGAGGTTTCTGCTTAAGGTCAAATCCTTTTAATTGTTCAATGATTTTGAAAGTCTTATTCCCGCTTTTGTCATATGAACAGCTGTAATGCCGTCAACAGTAATGTTAGCCAAGCCTCCTACTTATGGCTGCAGTTGGTCCAGAATGCTGCAGCTTATCTTATATAAGCATGTAAATGTGAACATCTCCCCAGTACTTGCCTCCCTTCACTTCATTACGGTACATTTTAGGATTGATTTTAAGGTTTTCTTACTGACTCATGAGACGATTAATGGGCTGGCTTCTTTGTATCTTTAGACATCCTACAACCATGCCTTCTAAATCGCTCAGATCTACAGATCTTTTGCTTTTAGTTGCTCTGATACCGAGGCTCACAAACACAGGAAAGTGGGCCATTGCTGATGTAGCCTTAAAGTTATAGAATCAACTGCACCAGCATGTGCACCAGCCTTCAATACATATTGTTTTTAAGTTTTGTCTTACAATACCTACTTTGTCATTCCTTGGCTTTTAATTATGTGTGAGCTTCAGTTTTTATTTACATTTTTTGTTTCTGTTTATGTAACTGATTTTTATCAACGTATTTAACTTAAAGCCCATGTCTTTAATTTCAATATTTATGCTGTTTTAATTACTTTTTTTAAATGTGCAGCACAACATCAATTTTGTCCAGTTACAGCAAAACAAGTCTGAACCATGATAGGACCATCAACATGTTTCACAGATAGGACATGGTCCTCACACTAAAGTTTGGGGGTGGGGAGGTTCCTTGTTTGTTTGTATGTTTGTTTGTTTTTCCAAAAATAACACTTTTAATCTAAAACAATAAAAAAAAAACTATATTGGTTTCATTTATCTATAAAACATTTCTCTAACATCATTCTGGTTTGTTCATGTGATCTTTAACAAACTGCAGACAGGCAGCAATCTTGTTTTTGGAGAGTAGTAAAATTAGCCAGCATGAGAGGGGCCTTTACTTGCTCAGAAATTAGCCTGTCAGCATATTTAGTTGTTTATTGATTGTCACTTGACCACACCTGGAGAAGGTAACAGTACTCTTAAATTTACTCAATTTTTGCAATGTTTGTCTGACTCTGATTTGGTCAAATCTGAGCTCTTTATAGACGAGCATCCACAGGATTTTTTATAAGCTCCTCAGAAATCTCCCTTGTTTAGTTCAGGACAAGCTTTAACAAACGGGCTTTCAAGATCATCCTTAATGACATATCCCTGTTTTCTTAAGTTAAATATGGTCACCAACTCACACCCGATTGCCATCTCATTTATTGAAATATCTTATTTGATTTCAAATAAACTGATGATCCCAGAGGTTTACACACTTGCACCACTCAAAGTTAATTGTTAAAGTGGATTATTCTCCTCAGTTAATGAATCCCTAAGTATACCTCAATAACAACTTAATGTGAAATCTTCAAGATGTTATTTCAACTTTTTAGCAACTTTAAAAATCCATCTGCATTATACTAACATTCCCTTTAGGAAAGACTTACCTTGTTCTTTGTCATTGCACCCACTATGAGTGGGCAGACCATGCCTGATAAGGTACCAACGCCATTGGAAATGCCCATGAGAATACTGGCATAGCGAGGAGCGATGTCTAAATGGTTCACATTGAAACCTGCAGCAAAAAGGGTAAAGTTCCTGAGCTTGGAGCACTATCGAATATACACTGGGTATTCTAACAAGAATCCATGCTTTTAAGACTCACCTGATATTGCAAAACCACTAAAGCCCACCGCCAGGACTAGGAAAGAGATGGCCACACCTTTACTGTGAGAGTAACCGACCACTAACAAGAGAGTCGCCTCCATGCCAAACCCTGAAAATAACAGGATAACAATTACCTGATGAGAAATACTGTTATCATTAGGAACACATAGAAGTCTTATGCCTAAAGTCTCACCTCCACAGTTCATGATTTTGCGGACATTAGTGGTAGACATGATGTTGTTGCTCCGCAGGTAGTCCGCTAATTGGCCTCCTAAAGGCACGATGATGGTCATCACCAAGTGAGGGAGAGCTGACACTGCTCCAACCTGAGAAACCATCAAACACTTGTCTGAAGCTGAACTGTGACAGCTACAAAGAAACTGTCATAACAGTCTGAGAACAAATGTCCCTTTCAATCCAGATTTTCAACCTCTGACTCCATGGAGTAATAATTCAGCTCAGTAACAGCAGAATCTCATCCTGATCCTGAATTGCACCCGTCAACGTAGCTTGAGTCATGGTTTATCCTCTCACTAGAGGGCAAAGATCATAACTGTTTGCGATTGGCTGTATTCTGTTGCCTGGATGATATGTCTAACCTACAATCTAACCAAATTTGGCCCCTCCACTATGAGTGGGGGTGTAATACAGGTGTAATAATGTGGGAGCACATGTTGAATGAGAAATATATATCAACTGTATTTGTAAATTGCCTTAACACAAGTACCTACTACAAGTGATTTTAAAGGCTGTTAAAAGAAACTGTGATTGCTTAGATGGTATTTCATTGAAGCTCACATTAGAAGACATTTTCAGGACTAAAAATATACACTATGAGGGACCTATTCATTTACCTTACTTATCTCAAAGCCAAAAACTTCTTCAAAGTATGCAGGCTGACTGATGAGAAGCAGGTAAAAGGTCCAGCTTCTGCAGAAATTGGCCACTATAATTGCATAGACGGGCATAGAGGAGAAAAACTTCCTCCAGGGGGTCTTGTATTTCTGTGAAAATGTGTGACAAATGGACAATTAGCTGAACATAGAGCACATTTTCTAGTGTTACAAGCCAAGACACACAGAATGGGAACTGACTTCCATTGCACCCATCAGCTGGGCACTTTCGCCAATGCTCTCCTCAATGTAACGACGCTCCTCTTCGCTGATGGTGGGGTGCTCTGCTGGGCTCTCATATGACACCAAAACCCAAAACATGTACCAAAATATTCCAAAAGTCCCTAACCAACACACAAGAAGAAAAAGAAAACATGTTAGTATTACAAACCAAGTGTCCCATGAAATCATGTCAAAACCCATCAATCCTGACAGGGATCTTTTTCTATTATATTTGGGAATATAGGTAGGAGTATTTTATTGGCTTTAGACATTTGAAAGGATGGGGAAATGATGCAAACTGATGCGATTTTTATCAGCTACACACAACTATCTAACCACAGATTGTTGTGAGCAAAGTTTATGTAACACTGTAGCATCACAGCTCAAAAAGGCATAGCTTATTGCATCAGATATCACCTTTTTTTCATAAAATATGAGTTATTGAGTCTCTCTTTAACGTATAATTAGAGCAACACTCACCATACACATAGAAGACTGAGGACCATCCTGTGTACTGCACAAGGACCCCTGCTAGAGGCATGGCTATCACTGCACCAGCATAGGATCCTGTACAAGACACATTATCATGACTAAGCAGAATGTGATCCAGCCTGTTTATCCTGAGAACAGTGTTGTCCCACTGCGTTACTCACAAATGTGGTCAGCTAGACATTTTAGTGAATAATATTGTGTAATTGTAAACCTGCATTTTAGTGTGTGGAGTAATGTGATAATAAAATCCTTCTGACACTAATGAGCCGATCTTGCTTTT
This sequence comes from Atherinosoma microstoma, assembly GCA_037177055.1. Taxonomy (NCBI): domain Eukaryota; kingdom Metazoa; phylum Chordata; class Actinopteri; order Atheriniformes; family Atherinidae; genus Atherinosoma; species Atherinosoma microstoma. Next base: position 20,610,001 of record JBBBVU010000010.1, read on the forward strand.
CCTCAGAAACCACACTACAAGTGTATATTTCGTACCACAAAAGGAGAGGGTTGCCAGACGACTTCTTTCCAGCGGTGGAGCCCATTTACTCCAGATTCCATGGCAGGCTGGGTAAGTCACTCCCTACGCAGTGACAAATAACATTGCAGTCACAGTAATATCTGACAAGGATCATTTAATTGGACAAAAGTTGTTTTACCCGTTTTTACACTTTGACTCAATGCTTCACTGCTTGACTGATGCAGTCTCTTCTAATTTGTCCAAAAAATTTACAGGAGAAATTGCAGTTAATAACAAACAGACTGACGTGCATTGGAGCTGACCTTTCTAATAAAGACTAATGGCTTAGGTGTGAGTCAGAGCAAATTCAAGCTGACTCCTCGCTTCATGAGAAAAAAAAAACTAAATTGCTCCTATTAAATCTTCATTAAACACTAAGTGGCATACAATCAACTATTGATAGACACAAATTGCTGGGGTTTGCAGTGGGAGACACCCTGAAATGCTAATGCTTAATTTGTAGTAATAAGTTGTGGTGCAGAACACAGGCAGCTCTTTCTCTCAATGGTCATGAGCAGCTATTGAAATGACAGTATGCAGCTAAACAAAATAACAAAAGAGGTTGACCTTCAAACTGATAATAGCATCTCTCTCCCTGAAATGACAGCCCTTCTTGAGCTGTGGGAGCCACCTCCATCAAGTGGTTTTTATCTCTTTTGTTCAGTGTATTTCATGTGAACATGAGGCTGTTTCAGCCAGACAAACCAATACACACAAGCCCTGCTATTCAAGGTTTCATGTCGATTGTTGATAAAACTGTGTACAGTACGATTAATGGAGCTCGTTCATAATGGGGCTCATTTTCCAGTCAGATTCAAACAGAAAGCTGGAGGGTTCAATGTGGACAGAGGATTTGTGTAAAATGTGGTTACAGAATGTCAGGACAATTTCATTAGGGGTCCAGTACAGCTTTGGGCTTGACAATGAGGCATCGTTTAGGAGCCTTTTAAATGTTGAAACCTGATGTGCAAACTGTATATCAGTACCTCCACCAAGCCTTGTAATATCCTCACAAAGATGACACATCCATAGTGGGTACGGGCAGCAGAGGGAATGAACATGTTCAGGGTGGATGTCAGCACGATGGCAGCCCCGAAAACTCTGGATAAAAACAATGTGGTGGGGTGTCAGATTATTATCAAGACAAAATCATCATCTTATCCAGAGGGAAAATATTGAAGAATTGTTCATACATTTACAACAAGGAAGAATAAACACTCACGATGAAGACAAACCACTCCTAATTGGATGTTGCACACTTTCACGCACTCATATATCAAGCAGTTATTCAGTTTCCAAGGGAGTGAGGGCATCAGAAGGCATCAGTGGCTCAGATGATACTTGGCATCATAAAACCCTTTGATGATTTGCATGCTTTTCAGACTTCCCTTTTAAATGAACATTTTAACAGCAAACGTGTTTTAATATGACTTGCAATATACTGTTGAGTTGACTAATTCGATGCAGATTTACATCTTTTTTTTCTCTTTTAAGAGATTTTGACAAGTTATTTCTTCCACTTTTTGTTCTAAATCCCTTTACTCCCTTCCTTTGTCTAATTCTTGCTGACTAATCAGTCGTCAGTGACGTTATAGTCTACATGGTCATTGAAATTGTTCTACAATCATTACTTAAAACCGCATTTCAGACAAGGCTTTGGCTGGTACGGTTGCCATGCCTCTCAACATAAAGGATTAGACACGGTGGTCCCACGGGAACTCATTAACATGAGGAGGCACGCCTGGCGGGCATCAGCCAAATCCCCAGGTCATCAGCTGGTTCCTTCATATGACTGACGGGTGCAAGCATTATACCTTCAATTCAGTAGAAAAATATGGCTGTAACCATTTTTTTTTAATATTCTTAAATTGCCTATATCTTGTTTCTGAATACTCCAATCACACAGTTTTTTGGAAATCATCGAGTGTTTTACCTGTTTGCAGCCAGTCTTGAAGAGATATACCCTCCTGGAATCTGAGTTACTATGTAGCCCCAGAAGAAGGACCCGTGAATCATCCCCACGGTCTCTGGGTCCCAGTTGAATTTCGCTTTCTTTCAGAAACAAAAATAAACATAATTATTTTAAATTCAAACGTGTAATTCGGTCATTGTAAATGAAAATGCACAATTTCTAAACAGGAAAGCATGTTTGCTGTTGATTGGGCATAAAGATAACCTACAGCCTTTATGATTCGATTCTTCCATGATTTATCTATATCATGCGAAATCAGTAACGAAAATAAGTGAATTTTCAAGAAAACGCAAACCTATATTAACAAAAACACAACAAACACCATTTGTTTCAATCTCCTTTTGTCTCAAACTGAATGCAATCAAAAAGACATTGCACGTTTATTCTATTTTATTTTATTTCATTTCATTTAATTCCCCCCTTGAAAATCTCTTTTTATAGCAGGTATCTAATCACAGAAATCTATTGGTTTACTGGCTGTGGCCCACATCACCTATCAGACAAGGGGGTCCCTGCGTGGAGGGAGGCGGAGTTTACAGGCACCTCTGTGATGATGATCTTGCCGTTTTGATGGATTGTGCTGTTATTGACCATACTGACGATGGCCACACCCAAGTTACACCGGATACCGAAGGAGATGCAGAAGCCGAGCCCGCTCAACACAGCGATGATGTATCTGCGCGGCAGCCCGAAGCACGTGCAGTCACACAGGGGAGCCTTCCGCTCCTGGTCCTCCCTGGGTCTCCCATCCTCCGTCAGCTCGATCGCCTCACCTGTTTGCTGTCGCCTTTCAAGCCTCCTGCACCACAAGCCGATTATATAACAGGATACTCTTTTTTAGGTTACATACAGTCGACTTGGATGTTAAATAAAACACAAAGAGCCTTTTTTTTTTCCCTTTTTCTTTTTCCCCCACAGAAAACATGACCGGGATTTGCTGTCGGAACCCCCATTTTTATTTTTTTATTTTTTAAGGAAAAAAAAAATCCATTTGCGCAACAATTCCTTTTACCCGCAAGGCTGTTTAAAACCGTCTCCCAGTTTTATATAGTGCTTTTTATTTTTCTACAACAGGCCTTAACGATAACTTTAACTATCCCCAGGCCCCTAAAAGCCTGCACAGTGTTTATGAAATCAAAATGTCGTTTATTTTCGTTTCTTGCTGGAAAAAAGATCAGCTGTGAACCGAAGAAAAGGGTGACCCTCATACCGCATTGCAGTGTTATCAGCATCACCATCGGCTGGGGTTCATTTTTACCTTTCTGATTTTCCAATTAGCTCTCGTCAATATGCTGCTGGAATCATGCCTTTTTTTATTTATGTTTAATGTTTTCTGGGAAATCTAAAAAATTCTGTACTACATGCTGAAATGCGAGGCCGCACAGGACACATCAGGCCTGCTACTGCTTAAATGCATCCATTCAATAGTTTTTCCTTTACGGGTTTAAGTCACGTTTCTGTTACAGCTTCAAATTAAACAACTCAAACCCATTGTACACCTTACACATGAACGAATAAGACTTGTGCTTGCAAAAAAGGTCATGTAAAATATGTATAAAAGCTCCCTATTTTGGCATTTATTTCAACTAAATTAGTTTTTATATTTCATTGTTAAAACACAATCGATTTAATTAATATTTCCAGTTAAAAGGTAACAAATATTTCAGTTTTACACATCTAAAGAGTTGTTACTGCTACACCCAGCTTCCCTAGAGTAAATCCAAACTGATGGGTCAGTCATCAGCTTTCCGTTGGACTACATTTTGTGTAGGTGTACCATTGCAGTTTTTCATGGTTATGAAAATATAATAAGTCAACTGATATGAAGCTCATCGATCATGAATTAATACGGATGGATACATAAGGTAATAGATATCCTCCGACCTTGTGTCACGACTCGTTCTGTTTCATTAATTATTTAAAAACACCCACAGCTGCTGATGGAGGGTACCATCCTCCAGGGAAATATCTGATCCTTAAATATTCGGGCCACACGACTCTGCTTCCAGCATTCCATACGTGATTCGTGCTTTAAAGACGAGATCTCCCCTTTGATTAAATCATTTTGCTGAAAAAGCAAATTTAGGACCAATGGACGTTTTACATGCCATCTTAAGATTCACGTATTTTCTACATTGATTAATCAGAACTTATCAAATTCTGTGCTTACAAGAAATGCATAATTGATCTTTTTTCTCTCTCTTACCTGTACAGACCACCCAGGGCCTTTCCTGCGATTTGTTTAAGCCCTTCTTTGGTGGTAGGGAGAGCTTTCTCTTTGCCTGGCTCCATATCCAAATGATCTTTTGTAAATAATAATAAAAAAAATCCTATAATACTAAAACAAATGGAAGTGCAGCATTAAAGAGCATATTGTTAAAATATTAATCCAAATATTGCGCCTCTTTCGCTTTAGCAGAAAACGTCTGGATGTCCAGAGAAGGATGAGCCAGAAAATGGAGAAAGAGGGGAAGCACGCTCAGTCTGAAAGAGCTGGTTTCACAGTCACAAAACAACAGTCAAATAAGTCCGCTTCTGCCTTGCGCAATGTTAATCCACGCAGTGCCATTTTAAGATCCAGTCAACGATTAGGAAAAACAGCAACACAGATAATGAAAACAATGGATAGAGTATTTTCTCTTTTTCTTTTAAGAGATCAAAGTGGGGGCTACGTGATGAGCTTCAGCTGGTGGAGGTTATCGGAGTTCCGGTCTAACCTGAGGTGAGTATCTCTGGTGTGGCAGCAGCCGAAGGAGCTTTCAGCACCGCGGACAGCTCGCAGCTCGTGTACCTGTCAGCTGCTCCGTGCACCGCCCCTCCTCCCTTCCGCTCCCATGCACCGCTCCTCTAATTCAATTACAACTTGAAAATCTGTGAATGGGCATAACTGCTCAACCAGTCTCCTTCACTAATTCTTAAGTGAACTGAAATTTATTTTAGGATGAGTACAGACCTCGAAAGCTATTATTCACTTACTGCATAGAAATGCATACATTGCTTAGATCACATTATTTCTAGGGGTGTGGATGGACCTGTAGTGTCAACAGACTATTATACATTTGGGGAAGAAACTAAATAAATATATATTATTTACTTGAAGAAGTGGGAAATCCAATAGCCTGCAAAGAACGTCTTTGCTGGTCATGTAGAACAAAAAGTACAGTATGCAATCTACCACGCAGAGGCAGTGTTGTGTAAAGATGATAGTGCATCCACAGTAGATTCTATCAGATGATACAAGATAAATGAAACTGGACATTTGGTTTGTAGAAAGCATTTATTATATTTCTCCCAATACTGTATAAAAGAGGAATAACATGTTTTCTGTGCAGTTTCATGACACAATCGTAAAAAGAATATTAGCCCATTTATTTACATTTCCGGTCTAGGTGAAACTGTGGACTCAGGTGGGTCATTGAGACCCACCAGCTTATTATCAACCAGGCGAAGAGATGATTGTTGCAGGCGATGAAGCTGGAGAAGCCCATATCCAAAGCGAAAGACAGGTCTGTCAACAAGGAGTATGAAAGTAGACTGTCCCCATCATGCAGCTCTGGGAACGCAGGTACCTTTCCACGTTTCGTGAGAGTAGAGCCCGGCGCGCCCCATTCTCATCGCGGCTTCTGTAGCAGAAAAGGAAAAGGAGGCCAGTTAGGGAGTACAAGTGATAGAAAGGGATTCTCTCCACGGTCTCATGCAGCATTATGCAAACACTAGACTTCTGACGGTGCGACAGCTCAGTTTAGTTCAGGACCGGAGACATTTCGGCATCAGTTACGTTGAGGAGCGGAGCGGTCATAGTTACGCACAGCAGACAGGTCCTCCACATGTCCAGGAGCACCAGGGGGCGGAGCGAGTGCACAATGGCCAGGTATATATTGATGAAGAAGATGCTGAGGTAGAAGTAGTTGTAGGGGAACATCCTCACAGCCGCAGGGGCAGCTTCTACTGTAGCCAATCCAGATGGTTTTGGATTAGGTAAAGCATGGTCATTAGCCAGGAAGTGTCAGCCAAGGTCAGGTTGAGGAGGAACATGTAGGTTTTGACATGGAGTGCCAGTTATGTCATGTTTATTAAAGCATCAAGTTACATATGGCTGTAAACGTTAAAGGGCTTCAGTAAAAAATAAGGGGAAAAATAACAATAAAAATGTACATATTAATCATCAATCGCCGTAATTAAAACATAAATCCATGTTTACATGATAGTATCATATTTAAAAATCACCGTAAATCCATAAAACCTACCTGAACCGAAGTGTTGCCAATTTCTTTGTCACAGTGGCTTCTGCACTGTTGCCAAGCCAAACAAGCGTGCCAGCATATTTGGGTGTAAAACACACCCACCAGTGTGAGAAAAAAAAAAAAAACCCCAACACTGAATAGTTATCGGCAGTCTCTTTGGCCATCTGTTCTGTGAACAACTCTCATTTCATCAGGAAACCGAGCTGAAGATCTACAGCACTCAGGATCAGTCCAAATATGTCAAACAACAGCATGAGTTAAACTGATACTTTATTAAGCTATTCAACTTTGTAATATTACATATTAGAGTATAAGAAGAATATAAAAGAGAAAAAACAAATAACATTTAAAAAAAATTGAATTTGAGCATACAGTAAACTGATTCACCTTTATTTTGCCTTAAGCATTACAAAATGAAAATATAAGTAATAAAGTAAAACAAAAGAGGACACACAAGATCAAAATAAATTCAAAAGAACTCATGAAAAAAACAAAGTTTTAAATGTATTAAGGCATCAGTGAGCATGAGTTCAGCCGAGCACAGGGCACAGGTAAGGCAAACTGGAACATGTTCACATCTGAACACCTCAAACAGATTTAAATGTCTGCGTCAGTCGGCTACTATACATAGAATTTAAATCTTTCAGTAACATACCTATTACATGTTTTTTTGCAGGCAATAAATGCATATATGAAAGGTCCATCATAATTTATTCAAATCACAGGCTGCATCTAATCTTTTTTGACATTTAAACAAAAAACCTTCATACAAGCATCAAGGTGAGAACAGTTATTATCCCACTGGACAGCTTCAAAACACTGATTATGAATGCATAGCGTCATATAAACAACTAGTTTGACGTCTTGACGCCTTGGTAGTCATGTTTCTTTAAGTGCTTTGTGCAACAATAAAAGAATGTATATCTTTCCTTCTCTATACACACAGCCGAGGAAACCAGAAGCACAAAAGGTGATGGCTGATGTGCTTAGTGTGATGGAGCAAACATATTTCAGTAGGCTGGAGCAGGCAATCATCAGCTGCCACGTGCTGGCTAACATGGTTACATTAAAAAAAAAAGATCTTATCACTGTCAGAGCTTTCTCCTCTCCAGGAACACTATCAACACCACCTGCTGCTTCTGCGGCTGAACAACTGGCCATTGCAGGACGAAATCTGTCCTTGCTCACAGTAATAACAGCACAGATTTTATTTTATTTTTTCTTTAAAAAGCTACTTCACACGTCAGGCTGAAGACTGGAGGAACTGACAGGTGGTTATGAGATTAGATTAAAAACCAGTCCAGATTTCGCAACAGCCAATAAAATCAGGAAATAATTTGGTAATACATCTGTGCAGTGATGTCAATGCAGAGAAATGACCAGTTGTTCACATTTTTTTAATAAACTGTTAAAAGCAGAAATTGGAGGTGAACATACATATACATATGACACAAGAACCTTTCACTGTCTGTACACAAAGTACAAAAAAAGTGTCATCTGACTCGCAGAACCAAAGATAAGTTTGTGATATATTAAGGCATCAAGTCTTTGGTTACTTATAGTGGCACTTAAAACAAATAGTATTCCATTAAAACAAAAGTAAGCTGTCAGCTTTGGACACAGTGTAAAAGATATCCTCTTTCGTTACAGCATATTTTGACTTCCTTCATTTTCAAAATTACAACAAGAGACTGAAAAACCATAAATATGAGGAAAAACATCCAATTTCAAGTGTCTCAAAGTGTCAGCATGCATGCAGACTTGGTCTTTCCCATCTGTGCTTTTCCACTGTCAGCAGGTAAATAGAGGAAGGATGGCTGTGAAGTGAGTAAAACTAACTCTTAACTAAAACACAGGGAATACAGCAACGTGATGGTCA
>JBBBVU010000010.1:20636351-20656786 GCA_037177055.1 Atherinosoma microstoma
AAAGAAAGCCAGACTATGAGCTGGTTAGGGCGGTTAAGAGGGAAATCAACAACTTTAACACTTCGAATCACTTTAATATGTTAGTCACTGTGATTTTATCATGGCTTTAGCATAGATTAAGATCACACATCTTATTGTCACAGGCAAAGTAAACACTATAATTTGCCCCAACAGTCATTATAAAGTGCTGTTTACCTTTGTTACCAGTTGGGAATTGACTAAAGACGTTAGAATCGTTTTATTTCGAACATATATTCATAGCATCAATGAGATAATAATACCTGAAATGTTGTAGTTTATAAGTGGAAATACTCTAAAAAGTCAAATCAGTCTCACATGTGTACCCAGAGGGTCCTACATCTAAGGGACTAAAGCAGTGGATAACTTATTTCATACGCGTATCCTCGGTGTAAAGACAAGGTGCTAGTTTTGTTTTCTGCTACTCACCGTTGAAAGAGTCTGACGGGCTCATCTCAATTAAACTGTCCCCTCCTGTTTTCCCCGTTATTCGGTGCATGTTGAAAATCGTCGTGTGGCCAAACAGTTCCCGTTGGCCTTCGTTTACAGTAAAATATCCCGCGTCAGGTGATTTTTGTCTTTTCGGTCCACGGTTAAACTCCGAACCACCCTGCTCCACTCTATCGTCCCTCCCAGCTAGCCTCGCAGCCGCCGCCTCGCCGGGGTGCCAGCCCTCTTTTACCGGCTGACCGCACACTGCTGCATGTCCTCGGCACACGGGGAGGTCTATGAGGGGAGGGTCTACTAAGCCACAAGGGGTGGTTAGGCCCGCATCTAAATATCCGCATAAATATGTAAACTGAGGCACCCAAATCGAATAGACAACTTAGGTTTTGTTGAGCTTATAGTCCAGGTATTAATAAGAAGCTAATACAAGCAAAGTTGGGGGTAAACGTTTTCCAGTTGTGTTCATTAAATCTGTAGGCCCCCTTTTGCATTACAATATGATCAATAAAGGTAAAACAAAGCTGAGTTTGCATGAAAGTTATGAGAAGCTAGTTTCATGAAAGCTATTTGATTTGGTGCTGCAAGAATACAAAGAGCTTAAGTCAAAAGCAGAGATCACTTCAGTTCTGCAGAATGACTGTCTGTTGTCTATCTTGACCCAAAATGTCAAACTAAGAAGTTGATGGGGGGAAAAGTTTATTTAATAATAAAGAAATAGTAACAAGGAAAATACAGATCCATCCATCCATCCATCTTCTGTACCGCTTAATCCATGCAGGGTCGCAGGTGGGCTGGAGCCTATCCCAGCAAGTATCAGGTGAGAGGCATGGTGCAGCCTGGACAGGTCGCCAGTCTATCACAGGGACGAAAATACAGATGGATTTACAAATTAACAAACAGAAAAAATTTACAAATTTTACACAATTTAAAACACCTAATGAATATTTATTCATTAGGTGTTATAGGAACGCCATTCCTGTGTTTGTTTGTTTTGATTTTGTTTTTTAATTTTTTTTTCAGAGGCGTCCCAGACACTGAAGATCTTTTGAATATGACAAATGGTGGCCCAACATCTGCTTAAGAATGGAAAGGGAAAACGTAGGTCATTCAACATCTACAGGAAGATGTTGCATATCTTGTATAAGAATGTTGTGGAGAGTGAGATTTGTTTTGAAGCCATCTGTTGTGGCAGCAGCAAACTGACAAAGAAGGCTGGTTTTATGCTGAGAACTGCTCTGGAGCTGGCTGTTTAAAGATGGTACTGCAAAAGCTGTACATATTAATATGTAGTATATGTGTATGACACCGCACACCCTCTACACAACACATTGATTAAACAGTAGTTTATTTATTCAGAGGCTTCTTCAGCTTCACTGCAAGAAAAAGAGATCATTCCTGTCCACCAGAATGACATTTATGTAAACTAATGACTATTACTTGTCAGTTTCTACTGCAATAGTAGGATGTCTCATTTAGGATTAAAATAGTATCACAAAATTCAATTTAGGGATTTTAAAATAAAAATTTAAAGATATCTCATGTCCTATGTCAGATGAATGTTGACCAATGCTTCAACATTGTGAGGTGTGAAGGTTGAGCTTTAGGACCAAAGATGTTCTTTCGTAAGAGAAAAGTTTTCATACTAGATAAAATTAAGTCTTTACTGGGAGCAGAATGCAGCAAATGACGTTACCTTTAAATTCCTGGAAGTGACATTTCCTTCCCAACCCACATATCAGCAGATAACTCTGATAACAACAAATAACATTTACAATTGAGGGCAGGCTGCCACTGTTATAAAAAATGAATTAAAAAAATCCAAGACTATGTTACTGATCTTGGATTTCAGTCCAAGACTGGATAATCTGTGCACCAGTTTGGTGGGAATAACTGCTCTGAAGCAGTCAACCATAGTATTCTTATGTTTATGTTACTGTATATTTTGGCTGGTAGTTAAGCTGAAGGGGATCCAATTAACTCTGACTTTCTGCTTTTATGTTTCCCAGAGTCAGATTCTCACCAGTATGCTGGAGCCAAAATGAATGGTTGTGAGAAGGGTGTGTGCTGTCTCAACACTGAATCTCATAGTGCAACAAAGTTGTCGCTTGCTCGTTGAAATAATTGGGAGAGGAAACTAAGTGGGTGGACAAAGTATTAACAACTCATACAATGTGAGAAGTATAACAATTTGTTCAGCAGATGCTATGTTGAACAAACAGACAACAAAGCTGCAGGGCTTCTTTGTTCTTCTTCACCTTTATTATCAGTGTTCCCTTGGATACCTGATTTGCTTAATTTCCATATCTAAATATCCAAAGTGAACTTCCTGGATCACAAGAATACAATTCAAAAACTATTTCAATGATCTCGAGAGTAATTTCTTCTTACACCTGACCAGGCTTAATATGAATATCTCTTCTCTTTATCATATGATAGAGACATTCATTTTAAACCTGTCATGGGAAAATTCAAGTATCACTTTGAAGTTGTTTTTCTCACCCTCCTCCTCAGATTTCTCTGTAACTGCACCGGTCTGTAGCATCCTGTACTCCTGATCTTAATCATTTTCTGTCATTTCCACATTCTTCCCCCATCCATGTGTATGATCTGTGTGCATGAATTATTCTACATCTACAGTCTTTGTCTCTCGCTCTGCAGAGCCATGTTCCTGTTTGTATGATTAGCAGATATTTTTTGCAAGAAATAAATATTAAAGACATCTTAGATGACCTTTGTCTTTAGGAAGACTTGCTTCAACAAAGCCCTCAGCAAAAACTATTGTTTAGAAAAGTCTTCATTTTTTAATCTTTGCTTAATAAACGTTTTTGCTGGACCTGGATCTTGGATCACAATGAACCCTTCAGCAGGCAGGATGTTTGGTTAAGTGTTTTGTTTATTCTAGAGCAGCACTATGTTTGGTATCTCTTCCTGGACAGTCACACAGCCAAATATCCATTCCTCTCTGACAGGGAGTTCAGGAAGGGTCTCTTGCAGCTCATCACTGCCCCTCCCAGCCACTTATACACTCTGTACTTCCACTATGGTCAAATTTAGCAGCAGTGGCCCCCTCTGTCACCCTTCAAGTGGTTTACACAGCACTGCGTGGGTGTAATTATGTTATCCTCCTCTGTGGGGTGTGGCCGGGTACAGAAATACAGCTGCTTATTTACTGTACCACACCACTTTTTCTCTAGTCTCACATCACCTCTCCTCTTTGAGATGTGGGTCTTCTTGGGTGAGCACTGCCCTTTAAGGTTTCCAAGACTAATGGTAAAATCTTCTTTAATAACAAGGCACGGAGGGCCACCCATTTATGTTACTTTACCTTTTTAGTTTCTATTCGACAGCCAAAGGAAATGGTTGGGATTTAGAGTGTGTGGGAAAATGGGGTAACAATGTAAAAATGAATATATCATCACAGGTAATGTATTTCTAAGAAACACACATACAGACAGAGTGCACTAATTACTAAAAAACAAATTCTCTTTTATTGTATGTATTGATTAAACAGTGAGTGACACTTTTAGAAAGTATCAAGGGTGGGTCGATAAAATGTTTTATGTAAATGAGACTTCTTTTTAAATGTGTCTTCATTTTTTGAAACAATGAACCAATTATTAAAGTAAAGTGGTCATCGAAAGTAAAAAGAAGGGCAAAATTTGTAAATGCAAGCAGCAAACCATATTCTTTTACGTAGGATGATCCTGCACTGTGTGGCTTTAACCACTGCTGCACAAAGACCTCTTAATTGAATTCATAAGCCCAATGTAGCCCAATGCGCATGTCTGGCCCCATCCTTGCTTATAATTTTACAAACTGCTGAATAATCTGTCAAATCACACCACATCACAGGTTTGTATTATGTTTTAGAAAACTAAAGTAAAAGTAAAGAAGTGATCAAATGCAAATTTTCAGGTTCAAGTACAAATAATGTACAGAACGAAAGTGATTCATTACTTGACATCGCTAAAGGTTTATTTCTAAAACTATAAAATGATCGTTGAAAAGGTCATTTATTTATAAAGCTGATTCACATAGCCTACTATGATTTGATATTGGTAAATCCAACCTATTTTTTCCAAGAATAGAAACTAAAATGCAGAAGTAAAACAGCTGAGACAGATTTCTTTTTTTTTTTTTAAAGGATGAGTTTTTCCAGAATGAAGAAATAATTCATCACCAGACATCTGCTATGGTAGGTTTACTCTGAACAAGGAACTAATCTTTCTGCCTTAATTTTGATTTAATCGGGGTTTAATTTTCTTCATTTTGTTTATGTTCATGTTCACTCAGTCTTGACATGACTCTATAGCTTATTACATGTATACCAGTTCAGTTTTTCCATTATATGCTCTCAGATTTTAATTCCTTGGGGTGGAGGTAAGTCAGTATATACTCAAGTAATATCCTGAAGTTTAGTTTTGAGGCACTTGTACTTCATTCAAGTATTTCAGTGGCATATTGCTTACACGCTGATACTTAAGTAGTAGTAATCCATTTATAGCACACATATTAAACCTATACTTTCACTTTAATGCATACTTTTATTTTAATACTTATTTGCTTTAAATTAAAGACGACTTGAACAAGAGTATTTTTCAGTATTGATATTTCCATTTAAAGAAAGTATTTTCTTTATTATTTTCTTTTTTTCTTTGCAAATGTCAGGGTTAGTGTTATTGCAGATGTGTAGGAAGATTCAGAGTCAAGCCAGAGGAAGTTGAAGTTTAAAAAAAAAAAAAAAAGCAAGTTAAAGACAACATGTTTGCTGCCATCTGGCGGTGACTTAGTGTAATTTCTAACCATTAAGAGGAGGCAACAAAAAAAAAACATGCCATCCCATTGCACCTGACAAATCAAAACCATAGTCTCTTCTTTTTTTTTGTCCGTGGCTACAGTAATATACAGTAGACACCGATTTCCTGTTTCTGACGGCACTGTTGAGCTGTGAGAGAAAAGGTGGCGGCTGTTAAGATCAATGTGGGGACACCAGCAACAGGTAGAGTCGCTTTTACATAGCCTACCTTCTCTCGGGAAAAAAACAAACAAAAAAAAAACATTCTTACAAGAGAAAATCCGGAAGTTGTTCACTGTCTGATGAAGGTCAGCCATGTATGTATTTTTTTTTTTTTAATAGTTGGATACATTGCTAAGCTGATTCGGGGCGAGGGATCGGTGAATGGTGACTGAAGATTTTTCATTGTCTGCGAGGTCGCCGCTGCATTCCTCATCATGCCCGGTGGCCACAGGAGGCAGGTGGGTGACCATACTAATAACCACGTCGATGTGTAATGAAACTGTTCTGAGGGTAGATCCCACTTCAAACGCCAATTTTGTATTACCAAAGGCTCGTGTTTGACTTGACTGCTTGTAATTTTCTTGTCAGACTCCACAGCTTCAACAGAGCTGAAAAGGAGCCACATATTACACAGACCCACTCCAGATGGGCAAACATTGTGGCACCACAGTGTTCACATTGTGTTTCGAGGCTGGCCACATCTTTTTTTTTTTTTCAGTTTTAACATACATTTAGCAGACAGCTGTGAGTGAATAGCATGGATTGGCAGGATGTTAAGGAAAATTCAAATGCCATGTTGTTCAGTTAGGTGAAATAAACCCTTTGCAACAGAGGTTTCTGTGGTGAGTCAGCTTGGTCGCAGGTTTCTCTCTGCACTGTGGCATTCCTTGACACACCTCCATGTTATAGTTGGACCAGATTCTTTTGTAGGTGACGACCTTTCTACTGATCTTCATAAGATTATTATCAAATTCCATCAGATTTACAAAGCTTATTTATCTGGTCAAATTACTCAGTTTTCATGCACTTGAAAACTGTATATAATTCATTTGTTTAGGGCATGTTGTTTAAAGTTGTGTAAATGGCTTTTCCTTGTAACATTTCTTTTATTACTTTGTGGTAAAGCCCAGTATCGAACTGCTGGAACTCATGGGAGTGGTAAAAGAGAACGGCAATGAACAGACTTCACTTCCTCCTGTGGTGAGATAGTTTACTGTACCCATATTAAGAACATCTAATGCACTCCTGGTCATCTTAATTAGCAGATTAAGCTTGACCATTACAATATCAGAAGGTCTGAATTGACCGTTTTTCTCACACAGCTCACACCACTGTCCTATGACTACATCCTGGTCGCCAAAACGGTGGATGACAAGGAGCGACAGGTTTTCAAGAAACAAATTGAATACATTGAAGAGCTGAAGAAGAAGAACTTCAAAGTGACAGTGGGTCTTTAGCAAAGAACAAAACATCCTTACTCTTTAGTTTATGTGTTGTATAGTTGACACGTTTCATCTTGATTTCGTCCTTTCAGAAAATTATTGACGATGATCTCGTCTTTTATGGGATTCGAGCGCCTAAAGAAATATTTGAGAAGTACAGGTACCTGCTCAAAGTGTCTGATGCCTGTAACTGGAGCTCAGATCAGAACATTGTGCCTTTCAGTACAAGGTAAGCCAAGTAGCTACCTCTGGGTATTTTTGGCATTTTAACATTCTCTGATGTTATTTTTAGCACCCGTATTGTTTATGTGTGCCACGTGATTGCATCATTACGAGTGACTTGTTTTCTAGTAAGTTGTGTCTGAAGAACTTTAAGTCGATACAATTGTTTTTACTAAAATTATTTAGATTAAGTCTTTTACTCTGCAATACTGTTGGGGTGTGATTTTCTAAATGATCTCTAACCTCGGGTGTCATTGTTAAAAAAGACAAGTTTGCAAGGATACACCATTAATTGAATTCTTAACCTCATTTGCTTCAATAATGGCTTTACAAATGATTCTTATCCTTGTTTTTAGGATAAGGATTGTTTACTTCATCTTAAATCACACCACTATCCATTCAGGAGGTGAGAGAAAACCCCAAACCAGATCTTTCGCATTTAACAAGACTTCATTAAAAAAAAATATTATTTCTCCTTTGCGTTAACTTCACAGAAACCCTACGGGATCTTGTGAAGACGAAGGTTTTTGAGGCAAGGTTCTGCTTACATGAGGTAAAATGAACATTAAAGGTGTGATATTTTTACATCACTAGTTACAATAATGTCTTGAGCCTTAACCATTGAAAATCTTTCCACCAAAGCTTTTCATCACCTGTTTCTTTTGAGAATTGTATGAATTGAGACACATAACCGTAAAGATGGATAAAGTAATTGTCTGCAGTAGACTGGCATGAATGATCAGATAAACCACAGAGAAAACAATGGCGGTCAGATGTCAAGTGTATTCATAAGTGTGTTTTTTTTTTCATTCTCTTCTTTAATGCTTCAACAATTATAAAGTGAAACTTGGCAGTGACCTTTCAAACAATATATTGTTACTAAAAAAACATTTGCTCACAGAAATGTGATGAGAGTCATATTAATGCAGTGAGTCATCCAAAGCTGGGAGTAAGTGGGCATGTGTGTGAGCATACAGTGATGCATATGTGACCATGAAAACATTGACATATTTGTTCTTCTGTTTTCTCTCCAAACACATGCAGATTCAATAAAGTGTCCAAAAAATGTAAAAGCACATTTGACTTATAATGGTTATCACTCTGATAAGACGTTATATTCATCTTAGACACCTAATATAAATCAACAGGCCAAACCAGTTTTTAAAAAAAAAAGATACTGGTTTCTCTCGTCCCACTGTAAACTGTACTCTCGGTATAACCGAGTCTTGTTTCAAGCTCTTCCTCATGTTGATAATTTCCTTTGATTTCGTGCGCCTCTGCTTTCAGAAAAGGAAACAGAAAGAGCTGAAGGAAAGCTGGGCACGATGGACAGCCTGTCTCCAAGGGCAACCCATAAGTGATGTCAGGTTTGGACTGAAACACAAAAGCCTATTCATTATTCAGATTTTTATACAGTTGCACCAATGGCTTCATGATTGTTTTGGAAACAAGACAGCAGCAAACATGTTGCCAACATGGTGCAGGCATTATCTTTAAGCAGGATTTCAAATGTGTGCAGTACCTGGGTGTAATGTAGGCTTAAGTTGGAAGAGTGTCTGAAGATTCATTTGTATACTGAGAACACAGTGCCAACATAAATGTGAAAGCTGCTACAATGCTGGCTGCATTACATAATTTCAGACATTTTAAAAGGCTAATTAGATTCAGTTCATCTTAATGTCAGTAGTAGAGACAAAATCTCAGTGGTTTACTGTAGCTCTCACATCAGTAGACCGCTATAACATGATACATTTTTGTCAAAATTATTCTTGCATTCATCATCCTTAACATGATCATTGTTTTAAGTACTATCAGCCCACAGTCTCAGCCGTAAGGCCCTACGGCCACTTTAGACAATAACTGTGTTTTGAACACAAGATTTTTTCTTTGGAACAAGGGATTTCATGAGTCTAGGAGCTAAGTACATTATTTACTCCCCTCCCGAACAACCCTGGTCAGAGGAAAGTACTTTTTAGTGTACTGACTTAAAGCACTTTGAAATGTCCCTTACAGGAAATATGCTATACAAATAAACGTTGCCTTACCTCAAGATGCTGAACATTTCTGATTGGTTGTGCGTGCCCAGCAGCTTATTTCTGCTATTCTACCTCAGTTATCTATATTCTATTCAGTATCTTTCAATTTTAAGTGGAACTACGTGAATAGTTGGTATTGCTTGTAAACACAGCATTAAGACTGAGGTATTTATTCTACTTCAACTAGAGGGGGAGAGACAATATGAAATGTGAAGTACTTGTTTGTATAGCAAGTGGGCTAGTGAATGAATGAGTCGAGGGTGCGGCGATTGTGATGACAAAGAAGCCCAACAGCAGAAATTAACTGTTATTTTGTGAATGTTTGAAACAAGTTATATTCACAATCACTTAAAAACACCCACACTTTGGTAAAATCCCGTACGAAGGTGCCACATTGCTACAGTTGTGTAAAAACACCTCAATCGTGCATCCTCTTCTTCATTGTAGCTTCATTAGCCTACCTTTGTGCTGCAGCTCAGACACAGTCCTCAGATTTCCAAACATCCTCCCTGGTACTTAAGAGTGTGGTGGCAAAACAGACAACTATGGACTAATGCAGTAAATAAGCTCTTTTTAAAAAAAGAGAAAATAATAAGAAAAAAACGTGTACTGAAAGTAGTTGGTACTTGAAAATGTAGCTTAACAATCAACATGCCAATAAGCTGACACTTCGGGCATGCTGAGGAGAATGAGGTACGACTTAACAAAGGTACCATGAAATTTGAGGAAGTTAACACGTTGATATTTATTAAGCAACACCAAAAAGAGAAGAAAAGACAAGCTGGGGATTAAAAAATGTATTTTTCTTGGGAACATGAATCAATGCCATCCCAGAGCATCTTGTATTGTATTGTAATA
Source organism: Atherinosoma microstoma (assembly GCA_037177055.1). NCBI lineage: Eukaryota > Metazoa > Chordata > Actinopteri > Atheriniformes > Atherinidae > Atherinosoma > Atherinosoma microstoma. Next base: position 20,646,173 of record JBBBVU010000010.1, read on the forward strand.
TTTTTCATGCTTTACACATCATTGCAAATGTATATGTCATAAACATCACAAAGTATAGATATATACTTTGAGATTTACCAAAAGATCTCACAAACTTCATGATATTGGCATTGGATATATGCTTGGATACAGAGCCTAGGCATACTGTGCGTAACTGCAATAACTACCAAATTTGTTTAGACTGATAAATGCAAAACCATCCTCCTACTCTCATGATTTTATCCTTACTACATTTGTGTTTTTGTGTCAGGAACTACTTTGGGGAGAAGGTAGCCTTGTACTACCTGTGGTTGGGCTGGTACACATACCTCCTCATCCCACCTGCTCTCATAGGGATCTTTGTCTTTCTCTATGGCCTCAGCTTCTTCAACACCTCACCCCTCATGTAAGTTTTCCACAGGTTTCTGTCAGCCTTTGATTCATGATAAAGCTTTTCCTCTGTAATTACTTCTCCATAATTACTGACCTTACTGTCTTACAGAAAAGAGGTTTGTAAGTCTGACACAGTTATGTGTCCACTTTGTGACACTTCTTGCAAAGTGTGGAACCTCTCAGAGACTTGCACATATGCCAAGGTATGTCTTTATGTTTGCTTTTAAATAGCTGAGTGGTAATAATTGTCTGTTGGTGCCGACTGTTGGTCTTTTCTATCCACAGGTGACCCTATTGTTCGACAATCATGGAACAGTGTTCTTTGCCATGTTCATGGCAATATGGGGTCAGTTTTTCAACATTCACATCCATCTTTAAAATAGATTGTGACTCATATAAACCATACTTTACTGCCATTTAAATACAGATGAAAGGTGCATCAATAACTTAGAGTATAGCGTTGATCTCCAATAATGTCCATTTGTCTAAGTATTTTCAGCTGTACAGGACACCTTGTACAATCTTTTTTTTTTATATCTGCCTTTATTGTGTGTAACTGCCAGTTTTTTGTGACCACTGATGCATTCACTGCCAAAGAGATGCCACATCATTGACAGAACCTACTCCTCTTGGCCACACACTCCTTAATCAGCCTGGACCATCTGGCTGTGGGGGTGGTCAAGATATAATGCAAAAAATGATACAACCCTGTTCCAAAAGTATATTTAAAAAAAAACTTTAAAAAAAAGGGGGGATAAGAATTATAAAAATATGTGTATTGTTGTTTAAGAACACAATTGTGTAACTGAATAAATTAAAAAATTTTAGATCAATATTTAGATCATTTTCATTTTTCAAGGGGTATTATTACTGAATTAAAAAATATTAATTTAAACGCTGTAGTTTTTTTTACATGAATCCCACTTCTTTTGTTTTGTGATAACAGCTCACATGTGTTGATTCAATTAACTTGAAATCATGAAAACTTGTAGAACCAACTTGAAATAACTGTTTCCATTTGTAACAAGTTTATCCAAGTTAATTTATCAGACCAGACAATTCAAACTACTCAAACCATTTGTTCCAACTGGTCAAAGACTGCAAAGACTCATGTATCCAGCAAGAATTTAACCTTTTTCATTTTTTATTTAATCCTTCTCTTTATGTAAATATCCCTCAATAATTTTGTTTCATTTACGTTTTATTCATAATTTCTTCTGTGGCTTTTTTTGCTGCTGTTGCACTGTAATTTCCCTGCTAGGGACAAAAAAAGATCTTCTTATCTTATCTTATCTTATCTTATCTTATTCACTTCCTGTGGTATGTTTACATTTAGACAATGTTGTTGGAACATTTTGTTCCATTTGAATGTTAAAGTTGGCAGCATAGGTAGGACAGCACAGGGACAGAAACCCAATACCACCTGAAGCTGGTGTTTATTCCAGCAGCAAAAATAAAGCTGTTGATATAGGACATCTAATGTCGATATATTATCTCAATATTTGATTTTGCAATAAAATATTCTCAATTTTCTCAATTCTCTAATTTTCTTGTTACATTATCTTGAAACTTGGACAAACTTAATATAATCACTTGTTACCAATTGAAAGAATTTGTTTGTTCAAGATTGTTCAATTAACTGTTTTTTACAGTGCAGAAATGAGGAGCTCATTTATTGTTTTAGTTTTTTAGTTTTTTGCTCTAGTAAAATCTTTAATGAACACACAAGATGATGTTCCTTAAAATGGCATTATGTTCACATATGAAGTCAATGTTTAACTTAAGAAAAAGAGAAAAAGAAATGCAAACGTCTGAAATATCTAAAATGCTAAGAAGTGAAAGAGGTAAACACAGCACAAAACGTTCATTGTTCTTCTTTTCCTATATGATTGTAGAAAATGCTTAATCATCTTATGTAGAATGCATTATTTTATGTATTCATTTATTCCTTAGCAACACTGTTTTTGGCGTTTTGGAAGAGACACCGGGCTTCTTATGTGTGCCAATGGAAAGTTTCCGACTGGAGTGAGGAAGAGGTATGATTACTTGTGAATATTTCAGCCCATTAGAATAACATAGTCCTCATAGGATTTCATGACTGTGTTTCCCTTTTTCTTCTCTTCTTTTTTAAATTCAATTACAGGAGGAACTGATCCTGGAAATAGTGAACAATGCCAACTGTGAGCCAAAAACGTTCAAGCACTCCTACCTGCACAGCACTGTGGTTTTGATCTGTGTCACAGTTATGGTGGGGAGAAAGTCAGATTTCCACTCTAAATACATAAAAAAAAGATCGTTAATATTGAGATTTGGTTTAAATAAGAGGATGAAGTTGTTTGAGGGTTAGGCATGTGGTTGAAGTAATTAATGTTCACATTGGCTGATGCAAATACTGCAGCCATGTTTAATGGCTGAAGTTGAACAAGTGGGTGCTTGTCTCCACAGATACTGGTGATCATTGGCTTGACACATGTCTTGGTCGTGTTCAGGGTGATCATGGCTGGACTTTTTGCTCAGGAATCATGGGAGTTTCTGAGCAACCATTCCAACATGGGAGCAATGATGCTGGGAGCTGTCCTCCATTACCTCATCATCACTGTCATGACAAAGGTATAAAGATAATAATAATAAAAAGTGGATTTTAACAGTATTACTGTGACCCGTAACATTTTTTTTATCATATTTGTGTCTTTGCAGGTCAACAAGATTGTAGCCATGAAGCTCTGTGGAATAGGTATATTTACTGTTTTTATACCACTTTTCAGTAATGTCAGGAATCATTTAGGCAGAGGCAGAAAGCAGGTGACACAGAAATAGCAGAAAGATGACAAGTAACAAGTAACACTGTCACACAATCCAGAGGCTGTTGTCTACAGAAACAGACTTGGGCGCTTATTTGTATGACATGGCTCAAAACAGCCTGATTACAAGACTAGAAACTGCCTGGGATATTGACCTCTTTTCAGGTATTTGTTCACATTTTCTGCAAGTCTATAATTACTGAGAGAATTATCCACATAAGAAAAAAAAAGGCTACATTTTAATTCCAGGTGTAAATTCTAGCAACCTGATAAGAGGTAGACTTGGTTCACCAACATTCAGTATCACCTGACCTCTCATATATATCTTTATAACAGGTAGTTTATGGTATTCCATTGTTCTAGGCCCAGAACTTTAGCCTTATCACTCATGGACACGTCACAGTGTGTATATCTCCTTGTATGAACAGCAGTATTCAGGTCATATTTAGACCACGGAAACATGCTGATGACAACTAAAGCATGACAGACGAAGACTATTGTTATGTCGGGGCTTTACTGCATACCATTTGGTTTGGGTACTTGGCTATTTAGAAACTTTCAGTAGCAAACTTTTACAACAGTTGTTTTATCTCATTGAGGCAGGAGAAACAGACACTATCAATTATTAATAATAGAAATAAATGTTTAAAGTCTGCCTGAAATCAGGTCTCTGGAACTTGCTTCTATAACTAAAATGTAGAATGTGTTAAGATGTTAGTATACACCCTATTACATCACCGCCTCCTGAAAGAAAAAGGTCAGTGATAAAGTGCCCTGCCTGTGTCAAGTCATTTGGCGTTTATGAATACTGACCGACTTAAGACTCGATTTGAAAGCTTCTTTATATCTGAACATCTTAATTATGTTTGTGCCAAATATGAGCTATTTAAGATCGATCCAAATTCAATACAGACGGTGATATAATCCTAAAGTAAACCTAAAAATACAATATTAATCCAAAGTGCACTATATTGACAAAAGTATTCACTCACCAATCCAACTAATTGAATTCAGGTGTTCCAGTCACTTTCATTGCCACAGGTGTATAAAATCAAGCACTGAGGCATGCAGACTGATATTCCAAACATTTGTAAAAGAATGGGTCGCTCTCAGGAGCTCAGTGAATTCTAGCGATGTGCCGCGATAGGATGCCACCTGTGCAATAAATCCATTCAGGAAATTTCTTCGTTACTAAATATTTCACAGTCAACTGTCAGTGGTATCATAACAAAGTGGAAGTGATGGGAACAACAGCAGTTCAGCCATAAAGTGGAAGGCCATGTAAAATGACAGAGAGGGGTCAGGCGATGCTGAGGTGGATGGTGCGCAGGGGTTGCCAACTTTCTGCAGAGTTGATAGCTACAGTCTTCCAAACTTCATGTGGACTTTTTTAGTTTAGCTCAAGAGCAGTGAGTAAAGACCTAGATGAGATGGGTTTCCGTGGCCGAGCAGCTGCATCTGAGGAATGCAAAGCGCCAGATTCAGTGGTAGAAAAAAAACACCACCACTGAACTGTAAGGCAGGGGAGATGTGATGAATCACGCTTCTCCATGGACAAGTCTGGGTTTTGCAATTGCCAGGACAACTCTACCTGTGTAACTGCATTATGCCAAGTGTGACGTTTAGTGTACGGGGGGGTTATGGTGTGAAGATGTTTTTCAGCAGATGGGCTTGGCATCTTATTTCCAGTCAAAGGAACTCAATGCTTCACCACACCAAGACATTTGGACAATTTCATGCTCCCAACTTTGTGGGAAGAGTTTGAGAGAGAGCCCTTTCCTGTTTCAACATGACTGTGCACCAGTGCACAAAGACATGGAATGTGTCTCAATATATAAGTGCACTGGAACGTAATGCGCACTGAGCACTTGCTTCTGTAGTGCACACTTTTGTGGGTAAGTGTTGACCCAAATGAAACACTGACGTTTTGCACTTACAGGTAGTGACAGACCAGCATTTGACCGCGATTCTTCATCTCATAAATATACATAGACTATAACGTTGTTTTTTTGTCACACATATTTACATCTGCTAAACCGGCTAAAAACTGCAAACATTTACTGTCCTAACTCTACTAAGTCGGTATAAGTCCCGCCCCTTCCTATTCATAGGCAATATGGCATCCGTTTAGTGCGAGTAGTGTCCATCGTTCCACACTAGAATTTTGACTGTCATTAGGGTAGCATCTGTGTACTTTCAGAGCACTGAACTTTGGCTTAAATTTCAGTGTGAACGCACTAGGCACTTAAACACAGTGTTCGAAAGGGCGCAAGTGTGGTGATTGAGACACACGTATGAGCAAATTTAGTGTGGAAGAACTTGACTAGCCTACACAGAGGCCTGACATCAACCCGATAGCACACCTTTGGGATGTATTAGAGCCGGGTGTCCAACGTCAGCCCTCAAGGGCCGCTGTCCTGCAGGTTTTTATTGTGTCCTGCTCCAGCACATCTGACTCAAATTAAATGGATCCAGCAGCCTTGCAAGTTCTGCACAATGACTCATTAATTTGAGTCAGGTGTGTTGGGGCAGGGATACATGGAAACCTGCAGAATTATGGCCCTCGAGAACCGGAGCTGGACACCCCTGAGTCAGAGCGAAGACTGAGAGTCTCATCCAACATCAGTGTCTGATCTCACAAACACGACTTTGGAAGAATAAACAAAAACTCCCACAAACACACTCCTAAACCATGCGGAAAGCCTTCCCAGGACAGTTGAAGCTGTTATTTGCAAAGCGTGGGCCGAGGTCATATCAAACCCTTGGGATTAAGAATGGGATGTCACTGAAGTTCATATGAATGTAAAGGCAGACAAGCAAATATTTTAGCAATATAGTGTATTGTGTCATCTATTGGGCAAACGGTGAATTGCATGCATACTAAATGAATTCTTTCATTGTTAGAGAAAATGAGGTCATTTGCTGCGACAGAGAAGAGTTTTACTGTGAAGATGTTTACCTTCCAGTTTTTCACCTACTTCTCTTCACTCTTCTATGTGGCCTTTTTTCTTGGCAGGTAAGATCTTGTTGAGACTCATTGCATGAACTTCTCAAACCTGCTGTCCTGGCTGATTTGAATGATAATGGCTTTTTTCCCCCAAACTATGCAGGATAAATGGCCATCCAGGTGAATATGTGCGAATTGCAGGAAAATGGAGGCTTGAGGAAGTGAGCAAACATGAATAGACATATTTCTTTTACTTGAAATGTCTGCATTTATCTTGAATATATCACTGTGTTTTATATAGTGTCACCCTAGTGGTTGTCTAACGGACCTGTTCATCCAAATGACCATTATAATGGTACTAAAGCAGACCATCAATAATGTGTTTGAGTTCACTGGCCCGTAAGTATAAGTTAGTTTAATGATTATGTACAGCATGCACAGTGTTGGTCTTGGCTGATCAGAGCTATCTGCTGTTTGCATCAGTTGGTTCCGCAGGTTTCTGAAAAGAAAAAGAACCAAGAAGCTACAGAGGAAATGTGCTCACTGCTATCTAAAAGATGAGTCAGAGGCCAAAGATGGAGCTGAGCTGTGTGAGAACTGCAAGCTCAGAGACTGGCACAACAACTACCAACTCAAAGATGTTGATTCTTTCAGCCTGTTCAGCGAGTTTTTAGAGATGGGTATGCACAGTATTCTCAGGAGACATGCTAATATTGGACTACTTTTTATTGATGTTGTTCTTCTATCCTCTTGCTTTTAGTGATCCAGTTCAGCTTTACCACCATATTTGTGGCAGCATTTCCTCTTGCCCCTCTGCTGGCCCTAATAAATAATGTCATTGAGATCCGCTTGGATGCCATTAAGATGGTGACTTTGGAGCGCAGAATGGTTCCTAAGAAAACCAATGATATCGGTAAGAGTCACTGCTGGACAAACAAATGACTTGTTTACTTATTATGTAATTATGCATGTTGACCCTCCATCTGCTTCTCTTCAGGTGTGTGGATAGACATTTTGGAGGCAATTGGTGTCTTAGCTGTCATTGCAAATGGCTTGGTGATTGGCGTATCCTCAGACTTCATCCCCCGACTGGTGTATCAATATCGCTACGGGCCCTGTGCCGCTAACGGCACAACAGATATTGAGTGAGGAGATGCATTAAAATGGAAATTGTTTACATTTTGCAATCATCTGTGTAACACTTACTTTGAACGGATTCTTCTCCTGCTCTAGCTGCATGACTGGCTACATCAACAACACTTTGTCCATTGCATCAATGGATAACAACAAAGTCCCGTTTTTACCAATCCAGATGGTCACATCTGATGGCTTAAATGTCACTTCATGCAGGTTTGTACTATTATATTTATATTTTTTTTCCACAACTCATAATCCCGATATTCAAGTTAGAACAAGTCGAAAGTTAAGTGTTCAGTGTCTGAGGTACACTCGGGTGTAGTGTCAAGGTGGTGATGCCTGGTGCTACACAGGTCCAGCTTTCACTGGACTTTATGACAACTTTTCTCCACAGTCATCCACTATGTATTGATATTTCCGAAAAGGAACATAAAGGCTTTCCACATTTCTCTTTACAGCTATAAAGACTACAGGAGCAATGATTACAGTTTAACCCCACAGTTCTGGCTGATTTTAGCTGTGCGCTTTGCATTTGTCATCCTCTTTGAGGTAAGCCTCAACAACAGTTTTGCCTCCTTTTGAAAGCAATCATATCAAATACAAGACCAAAATAACAAAACTATTTTGTATTTTCACCTTTTTACAAAAAAGTTAATTGTCTACTCAATTTGCAGCATGTTGTCGTCATATGCAAATTCATCGTAGCTTGGTTTGTACCAAACGCCCCCATGCAGGTGAAGAATGATCAACTTTTTGATAAACTCAAAAGACTAAAAGAGGAACTTAGGTGAGTAAAAGAAAAAGCAGCTGGTTGCTTATAGGTTTTCAAATTGTTAAGCAATAACATGTCATATTTTGAATTTTTTGCTTAAAACTATAAAATGAAATGGTTTCAGATCATTCCTTGCTGTAACGTAGACTTGGTTTTGGTCATTATCCACAAAAGAGTTTCTTTATCAGAGTTATCATAATAGTAAAGCTTTTCTGTAACAAGGAAATTTATTTCCATCACAGCTGGGTAGTTGACTTAATTTTTTTTAAACATAATTTGGATTAAAAATGATTCCAGTCATTTTCTAGCAGTCTACAGATTAAATCTGGTATTAGTATTGAAATTATTATTAGAAGAGGAAGGTTGTATCAATGAATCCTGCTGCTAAAGTGAACAAGTCTGCAAATTAACTATTTTATTTTTTATGTATTCCCCGTTTTATCAATCTGCAACATTTGCACTGATCTCAAAGATAAATGCTTATTAACAATTTATCTTGAATTGAACTTGTGTGGTTTCTTTAATTACTTAGATTAATTACTTGTAATAAATCATAACATTAACTTAAAAGGTTTTTATAGTTCCTAAAAGCAGATTATATTGTTGCAATATAAATTAAGAATAAATAAAAGTAAAGAGGAAATTTTTTTTATAAAGAATAATTGTGTAAGGTCATTGTTGTTGGCATGAATGATCTCCTACAGCGGTCTTTAAATTAACAGACCTGAAGCAGAAGCAGCCTCTGACTGAAGGCACCAGTCAGATGCAAGTCTGTCTCATTTTGCTTTAAAAATGGTTTTGCTACCAGAAAAAAAACTAGTTTGATGGTCTCCATTGCAATAAGTAAGTTGTTTTATAATGATTAAATAAATGTGATTCTCTGGTTATTTTCACTGCACCAATTCTGCAGGACAAGTGCAGGTTATGTAATGTAAACATTATAATGTAATTAATAACATAAATAATTGCTCAGCAACAGCAAGTACTGCAATGCAAGGCTAAAAATTTGGTTTAAAAGGGATCTGTTGATTTATGAATCTACTGCATATTTTTCCTCCTTTGATAAATTTGATGTTTAGATATATTGACTAAATACTCCAAACAAGTTGTGGTTCATTATCAAATGTAAAAGTGAATCCTAACCATCAACATGGCAACACATAAAGACCAATGTTTGTTTTTTATTTCCTGCAGGTCTTTTGAAGCATGACAGCATTCACTCACTTGAATGGGACATATTTTACTCTGAAAACATTAACCCAGTGTTGCCTTGTGCATTTAAGTGTTTGCACTATCTTAGTGTTGTTGAGACAGTCTGAAAGCTATTAATCATCTCCCTTAAGGGTTCAGATGGAAGGTCATGGCTCTGTTTTATTGCTGTCAGATGTGTTGGCTATTTGGATTTACATCTATAAAATGGACTTTGAAGACAAGTAGTTTTCTTTTTCTTGTGTGCATTAGACTAACTGATATTATTGATCATACCTTTAATGGTTGTATTATCCTTATATTACTGAAAATGCACAAAGAGCTCAGTGTTGGAACTGTATTTGTGAGCCATCAGTGAATGTTTTACTGAAAGCCTAAAGATAATTTATATTGCTATTACAATAGAGTGCTGATTGTGTTTATGATATTGCCTTACATTGTAAAACAAAAAGGGGTTGTGATGCTTTTTTGCTTTATTACAGACAGGCTCTGATGGTGTGTTTTGTAAATTAAAATGTTTTGCATTATATTTTGTATTAATAAATAAAATTTTCAAAATATCCGTTTTTTATTCAGAATGTGTTCAAATATGTCTTAGTTGAACTTCAGAATTTGCTAAGTTATAAATTCAAAAGTGGGAAATATTTGTGATTGTTAGGTTTATTTTTTACCTAAATTGTACAATATTTATGTATTTGAAGTGGCTACTGTTACTGAGGTTATATCTTCTTGTTCTTTAGTTTGAAGTGTTTTGGTGTTTTAATGAGAATTTCAAATTCTGCAATAACATGAAACCTATACTTTTCTTTAAGGCTGATTTAGCATTTCTTAATAAATAATTAATATCTTAATTATATTTTAATTTTAAGATTAAGAGGTTTTCAGAACCCTTCCTGATAAATTCCTGAAAATATTAAAGTTTAACCATCATATTTTGGTTTACACTGTCACTTTCTAGTAATTTAGTAATGTTTCCTGTAATGTAGAGTGTTGAGAGCTATAGACTGTAATATTTCACATTCTTCTAGAGAGGAAATGCAAGCATTACAAGGAAGTGGACACTGAAGTAGTGGCCTCAAGATCAAACGCTTGAATGTGTTGTGCCCATATGCCAACCTTGAAAGTGGTAGAAAAAAATAACAAAAACATGTAAAATGATAATAAAAATAAAAGTGAATACCAATTATGCATAAAAAAATAACACCAGTCTGAAGGATATCAATTTGTTTATTAATCTATTTATCATAGATAATGTTAAGTCTATTAGGAAATGTATGAAGTTACTGTTGGCAAGCCAAAGCAAGGCAAATTTATTTATAGAGCACATTTCATGTACAGGACAATTCAAGGTGCTTTACATTGCAGAAAAGTACATT
>JBBBVU010000010.1:20656886-20674382 GCA_037177055.1 Atherinosoma microstoma
AAAGACGCTGTTACAATAATCAAGCCGACTAAAGATGAAAGCATGGACTAGTTTTTCCAGGTCCTGCTGGGACATCAAATCTACTGTAGCTATTCGTATTGTAGCCTATTTGTAGGCTTTCTTGTACAGACTGATTTTATACCTTTAAGCAAATTTTAAAGAGAATTTAAAAGATCTCATTTATTAATTTTATTATTTCATTTATTTTTTTAAATCTTTTCTGGTTTTGAAAGATGAACCTTTTTGTAGCAGGTAGGGGAAAGTGGGGTAAGATGAGCCAGTGGGTAAGTTGACCCACCCCTTGTATATAGGAAACCCTGCACACGTTTTATCATGTGACTATAAATTTAGAAAGCAACCATCCATTCCATCTTTCTGTGATGCAGAGAAGCACATGGGAGAATTAGGAAAGTATTTTTTTTTACTCAAACACTATATTGCCTTTCAAAGTAAATTTTCTGCATATCAGGTAAAATGATGGTTTTGTCAAACAAATTTTAATCAGGTCTAAAATTATAAATCATACTTATTCGTGATTTGCTAATGTATAAAATCATGTGAATCACTTTATTAAAGATTTGCTTGAATTTTTAAGCTGACCTGTTTTTTCCAAAATGGTGACTATGAGGCAAAGTGAGCCAAAACCTGTAGGGTAAATTCAGCCAATGGTTCAACTTACCCCTCCATAAGGAACTTAAACTCAGTTAAGTCTCTAATGTATAAAATCAATCCATCCATCATCTTCTGCTCTATATTCGGGATCGGGTCACGGGGGCAGCAGCCTGAGTAGAGAAACCCAGACTTCCCTCTCCCTGGCCACATCAGCTAGCTCATCTGGGGAATCCTGAGGTGTTCCCAGGCCAGCCGAGAGATATAATCCCTCCAGCGTGTCCTGGGTCTACCCCGAGGTCTCCTCCTGTACGCCTCCCTGGGAGGGGGACATCCTAACCAGATACCCAAGCCACCTCATCTGGCTCCTGGATGTGGAAGAGCAGCGGCTCTACTCTGAGCCCCTCCCAGATGACTAAGCTTCTCACTCTATCTGTGAGGGAGAGCCCAGCTACCCTGCAGAGGAAACTCATATCGGCCGCTTGTATTGGCGATCTGGTTCTGTCTGTCACTACCCAGAGGTCGTGACCATAGGTGAGGGTAGGAACGTAGATTGACTGGTAAATCGAGAGTTTCCCCTTTTGGCTCAGTTCCTTCTTCACCACAACGGACCGATGCAGAGTCTGCATCATTCCAAAGACCGGTTGGACGAACTCCCAGATGGTCTAGAGCTACATTCCAAATGTCTTAGCATGTTATATAAATTATTCTGAAAGAAGCAGAAACATATCTACGATTTCAAAGCTACAACCTTCATAAACCATTCTGAAAGCGGTAGCAGCCTGGGTCTAACTGTTCTGACTGTGGCTGCTGTGGTAGCAGCCATGGTTGCAACTACTCCAAGAGTGGCTGCAGCCACGGCCAGAGTGGATGCAACCATCCTCAACAGTGGTCGCATCCACAGCCACTAAATGATCTCGGCGTCTCATCAGGTGCTAAACATGATTGGTGTCATCACAAGAGTGGCGATAGTGAATTAAGTCCCTCCTTAGGAATTAGTCTAGACCTACGTCTTAAACAGACCCTCAAACGTAGTTTTATAGGATTCAGAAATACTTTCTTCAATCTCTTGAACATTAATTAACACCACAATAACTTATGTTTCATTTTCCTTACCATTTTACATCTTTTACCACGTGAATGTTGAGTGATCATACTTGCATACCTTCATTTTCATGTTTGTTTTGTATTGTCCCTTTTGATAGTTTATTCATATTCTATGTAGCCTAGTTTGTAGTTGATAATTATTCATATTTATCTAACTAGTCGTTGTTTGTGGTTTTTGTGATGTATCATGAAAGGTCAATTCAAGCGAGAACTCATGAAAAGCTTCCTGAGACTGATTCATTCATTTAATTGATTTATTCAATTGCTATAAGATTTTAATGGTTTTCCTTGCTTCCATATCAAAAAGCAGTAATATTAATGCTAATGTTAAGATTAATATTACTATAAATGTGTGATGACGCTACATATTATCAAACTCATATGGTCAGTTTACCCCCAGATGGCTCAACTTACCCCTGCCCTGGGGCAAGTTGAGCCGGAGCACTTTTTTTTTTTAGAAGTCAGTATTTTGGGGTTTGTCTGATAATTTCTTTTGATAGCAGACACCTTGAAATACAAGTTAATGTATTCATTCCATTTCTGTGTCATTTCCCCTGACCTCTATGATGACATAAGTAAAAACTGGCTCATCTTACCCCACTCTCCCCCACTTTGATCTGTTACAACAGAAAGAGGTCAGGTAAACCGGCTCAGCCCGCTGCTGCGACGCGTCTACACCGCCGCCATCTTGGTCCTGGCAAGAGAGGTCCATTAACGCAAGTAAACGCTTCAGTTCAAACTGGATTAAACATTTAACGTTCGTAAATTTTTCAGCTGATTGCGTTTTTATATGTGAGTTATAAAAAAAAGTTTGAAACTATTACGTAGTTAATCACTGACAGTTGTTTATTGGGATTAAAGTAACCTAAACAGTTGGGAAATTTGTCAAAAGGAAAGGTATTACTAGGCGTTTGTCTGGAGTATATCTGATAGATTTTTTTTTTCCTGTTTAACACAATAGATATTACTTATAACCCTGTTTTTTAAGTAGCAAAGCCTAATTCGTTGTAAACCTAGACTATACATTAATGTGTCCATAGGTTCATCTATTGTATGATATAGTTAAAAGGCACATAATGTATTCTGATTCTGAACCCCACTTGTCATTTTTTAAACATCATAGCCTACTATAAAAACAACAACCACTTAGCTAAGGTTTTGAAGAGATGCATTGCACCAGCAAATCCTGTAGTAGCCTTCTGAACAGGCTCCACCATGCTGTCAAGTCGTCTGAAGTGGGACTAAAGGCTAATCAACAATATAGGCTAGGATAACAGCATTATATGGCAAACAAGTCCTTGAAATTGAAAAACAAAACATTAAAAAAACAGTTCCTTTTTCTTACTATGAAAAATAATTCCTGGTGATAACATATTAAAGGAATGTTACGGTTTGTTCAGCCCAAAACTGTAGAAGATCCAGGCATAATTCCTCCGTTCAGTCCTTTTGAAAATTAATAACTTGCCAGGACCAACATGGCGGCGGGGACCAATGCGGGGGTTGTCTGGGTGAAACTGTAACATGTTGGGTAGCCTACAACACGCACCAGACCGAATTCCAAAAGGCTGCCTTTAATAGACCTGTTCATGTAAAAATACTTATAGCTAGCTATACTGGAAAGAGTTATTTGTTATCTTAACTCGACCATATTGTTTTTAGGACATTTCCAGAACAATGCAGGTAGAAACCGGTGTGAGGGTCACGTGAACAAGAGGAGCCAATCACCAGAGCTTTAGGTTCTTACAGGTGTAGTTGAAACAGACGGCTGGCGTCTGAGTAGTCTCCGCCGTGACTTTGCGAGAAAAACAAACTCTTAGTAGCCAACGTTTATTTGGTTGCAATGCAGGTAAATAAAAGGTCTTGGGCAACTTAATTTCCGACATCTGGAAGGACAACAAGGAAAACTTTGGCTCATGGCTGTGATTTTAGTTGCCTTCATATTCTTGTGCTTCGGGTTATGGAACAACATTTTCATTGCAGCCGGTAAGGATGAACAAAATGAGACAATTCATTTTAAAATTGTTGGGAACTTCTCTTTAAAAAAACAAAACAAAACAAAAAAACAACACATTTTTAAATCTGCTACAAGAGAGCTATAAGAGTAATTAAATTTATTTTCAAAAACCTCAAATGACAGGTTTTTTTTTATATGCTGATTGGTAGAAGTACCAGGTCGGTGCACGTGGGGTCAGAGTGTGCAGTGTGAGTAAGTCACATGATGTTGCCGGGCAACAGAATCAGATCCGGACTTTGGACCCGGATGCTACTGTGATTAGATACTTTGCATACAACATACATTGTATGTATAGCACTAGTCAAAAGTTTGCACCTACCAATTAGGTTTGAAGATGCGTTCAAACCTTTGACTGGCACTTTTACACACAAGTCACTCCACAATTTTTACAAATGTATAGCCTATGCAAAGTCAGCTAAACACTCACTTGCTGGCAGGTTGAAAGAGTAAACAACTTCATGCACCATTAACCACACTTTTAGATGAAGGCTCTGTTGAAGACACGTAGTTTTATAGCTCTTGAGAGTGTATGCAAAGTCATTTCTCTAAAGGAAGAAGAGCAGTTTTAAGATATTAATCACTTTAATTACATTAAATAAATCAGGGAATTTTGCCCTAGTGGATAAGATATGAGCCACATACTACTGTTAAGCGTAATATTCTGTGATTAATCCATGTATGGGCTACAGATTATAAATTAAAGAAATGGCAGGGTTTGTGTAGGTTCACTACTGTCAGGATGTGCTCTAGGTTGAGCTACCAGAATCAGAGCTAGGAAAGAAAATATTATATTGTTATATCCTTAACAACCTAAAGTAACACACAACACAACACCCTCTGTCTCTGTTGTAGGCCAGATTTGTGTGGATGAAAGCAGGTTTAAGGAGCAGGTGGTTTATGCTGGACAACAAGGGCCTCCATATCGACTGCAGTGTCCTGTGGAGTCTGATCAGCCTAAGAGCCCCCTTCAAATTCAGCTGACCTGGCAGAAGGACTGTCTGCAGCTCCCGAAGCAAGAGGGAAAGACCTTCCTTGAATTTGCCAGCGTCACATTGGAAGATCAAGGAAATTACACGTGCATGCAACAAGGAAACAGCACATCATCATTCACTGTGAGCCTCATTGTTAAAGGTAAGTGTTATCTACATGTGTAACTGTAATAAATTCTAAAACTTCATGTGATTATGGTATGACTCAGTACAGTATTGCTTGTTACTTCAACAAATACTCTGTATGTGTGTGGGACAGGGGTTGAAGGGGATGGATGAACTGAAACACCTGCAGGGATGCCTTTTGTTTCAGTATGCCTTCCAGTAGCAGCATCAGCTGCTACAGTACATGAAGGCCTCTATTGTCTGTAACTCTCACAGTGAACACAGATAACAGTGTCTTATGTCTTTGCACAGAGTCTCAGTGCTCAAAAGCTCCAGAATTTAAACCAAAAGAAGGCTTGACCAAACTCAGGAGGAATGTGGGATCTACAGTGAAACTGAACTGTACCGCTCTCGTCCTCTGGGACCCATCGGAAGAGCAATGTGACACCACACTGCATTGGAGTAAAGCTGGCCAGCCCCTGACCAACCACACAATCTACTTGCACAACACATCGTCATGGTCATTTGAAACTTTTTAAGATATCGGTTTCCATCAGTTGTACCTGAATCGAGGTTACTGTTGTAGGAGAAGGTGATCAAGTTTTTTTCCCTCCTACTTTTAAGGTCTCCTGGTGCTGGCCAACTGATCATAAATAGTTTGCTGGAGATCACCATCAGAGTCCCGGAAGATTTTGGTCTCTACAGCTGCACAGTGAGGAACATTTCCTCTGACTTCAGCCTACAGAATTCAAGTAAGAAAGGTTTGGGAAGTTGAAGGGTTTTGTCTTTCATCTTGTCTAATAAACCACTTTCACACGTGCATGAGAGGACATCTGGAGAGTGTGGTGGAGAAATGGATCAAGACTTTGTGCACAGTTGAATTTTAACGTGCTTCACAACATCAGGTTTGATCCTTGAGGTGTGGTCTCACATCTAGAAAAATGTTCCCAAGTGAAGCCTGTTCAGGTCATACACGGTAAAAACTGTATTTCTTGATTTTGTTAACAGCGTGTTGAGAATGGCTCACCATTTCTCCCTAATGATGTTTTTATTGACAAACACACTCAGCAAAGTTGTGATGAATGCTCTGGACTCCCGCACGACTGGATTTACTCTCACTCATGCAATTACTTTTTGGATTGTTACTAAGAAGATGGGCCAGTTAATGCTACAAGACTTCAAGAGTAAACAGGTTTTCTTGTGTACCCTCTCTGGAAAATGTGTAACAACAAAAACATCTGAAAATACGTGATAACGGTTAATGTGTCAATAGAGTTTATCTGATTTATGAATGTATTGAAACCAAATTTTTCTCTCAATCCATTCTTTGTGGCTACAAGGACCCAGTTTTACACAGTCTACGTGCAGAATCAAAGCCAATTAATTCATTTCCATTGAGTTTTATATTTTTATGCTTATTTATGTTATTGTTTGTTATGTTTGTGGTCAGGCAATCCCAGCCACACAGCTGCTGTCATTGCAGCTATCGTCCTCATCATCCTTTTGGGAGTAGCTGCTGTCGTGTACTCCAGGTGTCACCTGAACATCAAACTCTGGTACAGGAACTCATACGGAGAGTATGAACTGAATGGTGAGACTTCCAATAAGGTGACGTGAGACTACTGTACTCCTGGTTAAAAAGTGCCATTTTAACAGACGTGATATGTTTGTGTGTCTGCATCCTCAGATGGGAAATTATATGATGCCTACATCTCCTATGTGAGCAATGACTATGACAGGAAGTTTGTCAACTTTATTCTTAAACCTCACCTGGAAAATAAAAGTGGGTACAGGGTGCATCTCAATGACAACGATATCCTACCTGCTGCAGGTAACATCACAGAGCGGAGATACATTTACAATAATCCAGTTTTAAATTTGTGCCCCATAGCTTGCTGTTATTTTTTTTTTTTCATTTTTCTAGCCATGGCTGCTGTTTCCACAGGGGTTACATAAAATGTTTTGTTTATTTACTTTATTTACTGTCTTCTTTATATAACCCAGAACCTTCTGCAGAGCTCCTAATGAACATGAGCCGCTCCCGTCGTCTCATCGTGCTACTCTCTCATGCTTATCTTGAACAGGACTGGTGCTCCAACAATTTCCGGTTAGGCTCACACATCTTCATACAAACATGGTTTTAGAAGCTCTCCAATATAAAGAGTAAAAAACTGAGCAAAATTCCAGCTGCATCGTTATATTGGACCACCTGAGGTCAGTGTTGCTGCTGTACAGTATACTGGAGTGTCTCTGATGGGCTGTGGCTGTATGGTTTCAGACAGGGCCTTCTGCACTTGTTGGAGATATGTCAGCAACCCATCCTCATCATGTTGGAGGGTCAGTCCAGACGCATGAGCCCTGAGATCAAACAGCAGCTCAGTGAGCATCAGCATCGTCTCACCTTTCTCACCTGGAGGCACAACTCTGTGGTAAGATCTTCAGTGAGGCTTCCTTGTTAAACTTTTCACACAAGGTGAACTCTCCCTAAAAAATATCCAAGTATCAATTATACATGTTACCCTTGCAAGGACAACATTTAGTTTGATTGACACTGTAATAACATAGTTATGTTAAAAATGTTCTAAAACCCAAGCATTGTTGAAATGCTTGGGTTTTAGAACTTGAGGGCTTTTGAGATTCTTAAGAGATTTGTCAGCTTTCACAAGAACCTTTATTTTTTCACTGATACAGATAACTGTTTGAGGTCTAAGCATTTTAGTTGTAAATTATTTTAAAAGCAGCACTTTACATTGTAAGGTACAACTAGTAATATTTCTGTTGAGTTGCAGTATGCAGTAGTGTTGAGCAGGTCTGCATTAAAGAGTGTGTCTTTTGTCAGATTTGACTGACTGAAATAACATTGAGGTTCGAATGTTTCACTATTCTGACTTGTGCCTGAAAGTATGCAACTTCCCTGTTTTCAAACTACGTGCTGCCTACGTAAATGCAGTCACAGGACCTCAGGGCAAAACAGTACAGACAGAAAGCAATAAAAGCACATACGTTTTTAGTTTTCTTTTCTGGGGTTGTTTGGTCGAAGTAGCAGTATTATTCACTTCATTTCGAACCAACAACATACTGTGTTAAAAAAGATACATGTTATTTTGATAGGATATGTACAAGTACAGTTTCTGCATTTCACAAAGCTATGGTCACAGTAAGAGGGATGTTATGTGTTGAAATTGCTTTTTATGTGTTGGATGTTTAGACCCCTTCCTCGGTCTTCTGGAAGGAGCTAGCTTTAGCAATGCCCCGCAGAGTCAACTTCCACAGTGAGTTTGTAGGTGACCCTCAGACTATGCTCCAGGAGGACAAAGACCCCATGTTGACCCTTGATCCAGACTATCTGGATTGCCGCTCTGATGCTGACCCTGCTGGAGATCTTGGTAAGAGCAGCTGTTACTGGACAAACAGTCCACTCTTAACATTGATGCATAAACTTTGCATACAAAATTAAATAAATTCGTTTACACATGCAAATTCAAGAAATGCGTGAAACAACCCCAACAATGGGGGGTGGAAACTCTCTCAGCTACCATCTGGTGAGAGGCATGGGATACACCCTGGATAGGTCATCAGTCCATTACAGCGCCAACACAAGGACGAACAAGACAAACAATTAATGTTGCTCACAGTCTACCTTAAAGTCAGCAATTTCCCTAACATGTTTCTAGAATTAATTTTTTGTGAAATCATGCAGCCCTCACTGAAAATACCTTTTAATTACACTGATGGCAGATAGTCATTAATGAAACTGTGTTTTGACATATGTTTAAAAAAATGGGCCACAGTTGTTGCAATGTAGAATAGGCAAAGTGTTGAAAAGGAATGTTTTTTCCATCATTAAGGAGTTTATTCCAGGTCCATGCAGCATTATGATATGTTTGGCTCTAACTCTTGAGACAGTCAGGGGGCCAAGGATGTCCTCCAGGTCCTTTTGTGTAAAGCTGCAAGAAAAAGTATGTGAATCCTTTGGGATAACTTGGATTTCTGCATAAATTGGTCATAAAACTTGTTCTGATCTTTATTTAAGTCACAACAATAGACAAACACAGACTGCTTAAACTAATACACAAAAAGTGAGATGTTTTTATTGAACACAACATGTAAACATTAACAGTGCAGGGTGGAAAAAGTATGTGAACCTTTGGATTGAATAATTGGTTGACCTCCCTTGGCAGCAATAACCTCTACATTTCCTGTAGCTGCGGATCAGACATGCACAACGGTCAGGAAGAATTTTGGAGCATTCTTCTTTACAACCCGTTTCAGTTCAGTAATATTTTTTGGGATGTCTGATGTGAATCACTCTCTCGGGGTGATGCCACAGCATCTCAATCAGGTTGAGGTCAGGAATCTGGCAGGGCCACTCCAGAAGGCGCATTTACATCCAATTAAAGCCTTTCTGTTGTTGATTTACTTCTATGCTTTGGATGATTGTCCTGTTGCATAGGGTTATTGATTTTAATTTGCGTACCTTTTTCTCTGCTGCAGGCCTTCGCCTGCCTGTGTACAGGGCTCTGGCCTGTAAGGCTCCAGTCCTCCCGGCTGCACCAATTTCAGCTGACGAGCCAAAACCCTGCGACATCGACGTGTCTGATCTGGGATCACGCAACTATGGAGTCCGTTCAGACTTCTACTGCCTCGTCACTGAAGAAGACATTTAATCATCACCTGTGTATAACTATAACCACCACTGCCACTTCTTTTTTTAATTTATTTATGTATGTATGTTGTTACTGAAATCAATGTGCCATTTTCTATTTCCAGTTATCACAGACTGATTTATATTGATTTTATGTGTGAATTTTGTATTGTTGTGCAACATATCTAGTCAGAAATTATCTGTAATGAAAAAAAGTAATACAGTATATTTGATTGTCATTTTTAGTTCCCAGAAGAGGGGGTATCACTGAAGCCTATCATAGCTGCTATTAAATGCAAAACAGTACATCCTGGACAGGTTACCATCTCTGGGAACATATGGTTTTGTTCTTGTCTGAGCAGGAGCAAATATGTAAACAGGGTGTGGCCGGCATTTCAGTTCATCGGTGTTAAGTCTGTTACATCAGTACACAGACACATGAGAAGCGCCAACAAAATGATTTCATTTCCAAGTATGTCTATTTATTAATTAAATCACATAATACATCTGTTTGTATGCAACATAATAAGCAATAAAACAAGCAGTCTTGCAAAACCCACACAGCTATGTAATGATTACAGTTTTACCATGTCATGTTTGTTTAAAAAAAACAAAAAAAAAACTGATTTGTTAAACTCTCAAAAGTAATTCTCATTCACAATGATGGATAACATGCAAAGCTAAATTTTCACTTGTACTGCTACAAAGTAAAGAAAACCTACTTTCACACACCACTAGTCACACTCCCCCAACAGATAAATCATTTTAAATGGCTGGACTGGTTTTTGTCTATGGAACGCATAAAGTAAATGGAGAAATCAAACGTAGAGAGATTTTCCTCTATAGCAAATCTTATTTACATCCAAATTTTACTCAAATTTCTGGTTTACATTCAAATAAAGCCATCAGAAGAGTGACTCACACATGCCTTTTAGAAAAGTACAAATTACTACAACGTATAAAATATTCAAACTAATTTCTGTGTAGAATATATTTACAAAAATGCACTTATCAGATTTGTTGCTTTCAAGCTTAAAATAAGGCACAAGTGTCCTCGATGTTGTCCATCGGCAGTTTAGAAACGGCTCTAAATACCTGCTGCTCTGACATGAAAGCAATCCCTGATTAGACACAAAGCACACACTGTTCATAGAAAAAGGTTGAGGTGCACACATTTGTATCAGTCTATTCATAGTCCTGCTGGATCCACAGTTCTTGGACTGCAGTGAAGTCCATCATGTTGTAAAACAAACAAATTCCATTCCGTCCATTGGTCAGATCTTGGATTACCAGTGTGATCTTATCACAGAGTCGTACAGATAAAGACAGCCTTGGCCTGCAATACCTTGGCTTTAGATTAAAATGTCTGCAAAATCTCCTCTTGCATACCCTTTCTGTAACACAAAGACACACAAAAAAGCAAGTGTTAATGACACTGTATGAACATGGAACACAAGAACATGTTTTTAAATTTAAATCTTTTTACTGTTCACTGTGAGTATCAATGAGAGCACTTTTGTTACAACTCAACCTAGAAGGACCTTGGACTTAAAATAAAAAAACTTTTCACTGTATCAACATATAATACAATTCACTATTTAGTTTGAATTTTGCTTATGTACTTACAAAGTACCAGACAATACTACAAATGACAGCTGTAAAACTATATCTATGACAAATAGTGTTGTTTTTTTTTGTCCTGTTTGGACTTGTTAGTTAACAGCCTGAACACCACACCTTGGGGAGTGGCAGCTGTAAAAAGCAGTATCACCTAGTCCAGCCCAGGACATAGACCTGCCTGACTGGGTGCTTATGTGTGTGCGTGTATCTGTGTTAAAAGAACAGCAACAGGAGCCCCTAAGACATAAGAGTTTTGAACATGTGCCAACTGACAGTAATCTAACGGACACACACACAAGCAGATCTAAAAATGAGGGCGGGCCGCTGTGACAAGAAAACTTTGACTTTGTGCATTGGTTACATTATACTCATTTTAGTAGATGAGAGTCTGGAGAGAGATATTTTTTTCAAGTGCCTTGCACTGAACTGACAGCAACAACATATTCAAAAAATCTTTAAAAAATTGAGTAAAAATAGATTTATGTTAAGGAAAAGGAGCAAACACAGGAATAATTTTGCCATCTCTTAGAGTAAAATGATCACTGGGGATGAATATCGTTGCACTTGTTCAAAAATGAAAGAAAATATAACAACCAGCAACTGTAAAATGGCTGCAATTAAATTCAAGAGGCTGGTCATCCACGTCAAAGTGTTATGTGTGTTGTGTATATGTTTATATTGAAAAATGAGCAATAATTTGCTAATTGAATTTCTGAATTGTGGTTTAAAAAAAGGCCAGACTTTCCCAGACTATGTTTTGTGGACTTGGACACTGAAGCTATTCATCTTTGCACCTTAGAGACCATCATGTTTGCAGTGATAGTTTTCACCCAGATTGCTACTGGCAGTCAACTAGGATAAGGAATATATCACTAAAGAGCATTTTTCTAAAGAAAAATGCCGTTACATGTATAAACACACTTGCTGCAGATTATTCTGTTGATCTGGCCCCAGTGTATACAAAAGCATGGCTGGATAATGGCACAAACAAATACTTATGTCGAAGGAGACCATTGCTTCTTTGGATTAACGGCAGTTAAGCATTTACTTGTTATACTAGTTTTCACTAAATACAGGTAAATATTGGACTGACCCCAAATATTTTTCTACCTAAAAAGTCTTAACAGATTGGAAAATAGGGCCCAGGGTTAAAAATACTGGATATATTTTTATTATTTTTTAACTTGAATAGAAAAATGGCGTGGATGAAAATGTGAAATAGAAAATAAAAAAATAACCAGAGGAACACTTCTAACATCAATAATTTAGAGATGAAAGTTTTAATTATTTCTGCCGTCTCTTACCGCTTTGTACTGTTTGTGCAGTTTCTTGTAATGGAACATGTTGGTGAGGACTGTGGCTGCTGCTTTGGACGCTTTAATCTTTCCAGGGCTAAAAAAAACCATTTAATTTATGGTTAACACTTGCAATGAATGGCAGATTACAATATTTTGTGCAAACCCCAGAACTTCCATTTCACCAGAGTAGTATGTTTGATCAGCTGTCACATTACACACCTGCTGTCATGTGAGTTCCTAATGCCCACCAGTTTCGACAGGCCATTGAAGAAGGCGATGTCTCTGGCAGCCAGAATGCTGCCGGTCACCAGGTTATTGAGAATACCGCAGATGTTGACCACCACTTCACTGGAGGGCTCCTTCTGTTGGCCATCTTCTGGCAACTTCTCCACCAATTGACCTACTAACTTTGTGGCTGAATAAACCAGAAAGAGTAAAATAAAATATGTTTAAAAGCTATGAAGAGAGTTTTTTTTTTTTGGGCAATCAGGGACTTCCTATTAGCTACAGGATTTCACAAGCATGCAATTTTGTATTTTTGTATCAAATATTTATTTTCCCAAATAGAAATTGCACTAAATGATCATTTTGACTAGAGTTACTACATATTCTGTACAACTTGACTGATTAAATTCAGGCATGAGTAGCCATCCTTTACATCACAAATTTTTCCTAATAACAGGCTTGAATTTTGGAGTCTAAGTTTAACCTGAGAAGATTAGGCAATTTGATGTATGGAATTGTTCATTATGATTATCTACAACTCAGATTATGAAAACCTAAAACTCAGTTTCCTTGAAATTTAGTACAAACATAAGGGGTTAAATTTTGTCATAAAGAATAAAGTGAATGGAATCAAACAAAAAACAAGCAAGTGAATCCCATCTCAAGGGATCACTAGTAAGAACAATGTCCTCTTACAAACAGTAAATAAAAAGAAAACTGAAATACATTAACAGTTAACTACTGACCCATGTCATCCTTATTGGTGGCATGACGGGACAAATTTCTTATGAATCCTGTGAGAGAGCGCAGCTCCACATCCCTGTTGGTCTGCATGAGATCAAGCAAGGTTGGCAGCATCCGCTCCTGCTCCACAGCCCAGCCGGCCAGCACTGAAGCCCACTGCAGGTCAAACATACAGACAGTCAAAGTATGATACAAACAGCAGGTTTCATTTTAAATGAGGTCCTATTAATATGTTGCTTACCTTCTTGTCTCCAGCTGTGATGTTCTGGAGAGCACCAGAAGCTGCCTCACGGGTGGTGGCATTAATCTCACAAGACTTCAGCACACGATGGTACAGCCCCATAATCTGAGGGTGCCACAGCCATTCCATACCCTTTGGGTCCTTTGTAACCTCACTAAACGTGAAGCCAGTCTGGTTCTTTTTCTGCCAGTCAAAAGAAGATACGTATTGTCAGTATTAATATAAGCAGTCTAAGGCTTACACACATTGAATCTGTTAATGAGTGCATACATTTTTAGCTTTTCTACTCTGAGGTGTAAAGCAGCCAATAGTGTCACTGTTTCCTGTGGACTGATCTCTGGTTTGTCCTTCCAGACGCATTGCAATCGACGGAGGAAGTTCACCGTAGAGTTGGTACGAGAGATTCCTCAAAACACATACTGCATTCTCCACCCCCTAAGACATAAACACACACAAAATGAGAACACAAACAGAGCCAGACTTGGTTTGAACAGGAAGAGCTATATAAAGACCTACCTTGTCTTCTCCTTTGTTCTTATCAAGATTTGCCTTGATGTAGTCCACCAAAGATGGCACCAATCCTGAAGTTTCTCGCATCTGATGACGGGTCTTCTCACTCACAGAGCTCAGATTCCTGCACACACAGAGGGCCAGTGAGAGGTCAGAGAGCTATCAAGTCAAATTCATGCCTGACATTGTTTTAGCCAGATAACACTCAGAGATGGTCACAGTCTGCATGTAAAGCAAGAATCATACACACAAACGAAATAAAAAGGAAAAAAAAAATTTGTGTACATCAAATATTCCCCGAACAGTAAGAGGCTCAGAGTAAACAATAAAACGGTGTGAGTGTGGTAAAACTCCCAGTGGCCATTAAAAGACACAGGCTTGTGTGTAATACAGGAAGAAGCTTAACCGGATGCAAATGCCGTCATGGGAGAGAAAAAAAATTGGCAGCTCTAACTAGAAAGACAAACATTTTCAATCCAACCAAAGAACCATGTCACAGTAAGACATTCTACAACCTATGATGGCCCCAACATTTGGAGCTTCGCATGGTGATTTTGTTCATTCCTCCAATTCCATCTCCATGCTTAATTATACTTTTTCTAACAGGAACTATGTTCAGCATTCAGAATATATGGTCTTCAGGGGGACCTGCAGCCTGTGGCCCCCTAAGATTAGTGGGGGATAAAACCGTCTGATGGCCTGAGACTTAGTTTTCTTTTGTACCTTTTCAAGAACTTTTGTTAAGGATTTATTTGTTGAAAAAGAACTAGACATTTACCTTTTCAAATTAAACAAATATCAAAACCGGAATTGGATTAGACTTAATACATCTTAAACTTATCAAATTGTGGACTTTCAGTTGATCTACGAGAAAACCATCCGCAGATCTATCTGCCAAACACTTCCTGGTACTTTTATCCACATGCTTTGGAAATGCCGGACGGTTGCTGATATGGGGTCTTTGTCATGGAAAACAGTCCATTTTTCTGAGCATCTGTATCCAAAGAACACAATATATCAGTTGATGAAATGATTAAATAAATACTGGTTGTTCAATGATTCAATTAAACATGTTGATGGCAGATTTATGGCCACCTAAAATGTTATTTTACAACTAAAGCTCTATTTTAAACAACTGCCTCAAAAGCTCTGTTATGTTTTAGTTTCCACATATAAAATACAATTATCTGTTGTTGAATATTTTTGTTTATTAAACCAGTGTTGTGTATATTTTTGCATTTCTCTATAAACGCTCATACAAAAATACATGGATATGCTGTTATATGAACTGAACCTTGAGTAAATTTAAGATTTATCTTTAACCGTCCTACCTCTATCAGCCACCCCAATATTATGTTCATAAAAACTAAGAAAATAATTTATCACAAAAAATGACTGATGCTCCTGCAACCTAGTCTAGAGCCTAACCAACATTGGAATTATTTGGACTAATGCCACATTTTTGAAGGAGTAAAAAATTAAAATTAAAATAATATACACTGCCTGCCCCCCCAGACTCCGACCACATCACCTTCTTCTATTGCTCCAGAGTCCAATCTATATGCTCCCTAGCAAACTGAAGCTTTTTTCTCCAGTTAGCCTCTCCAATTAGTGGCTTTCTTATAGCTACAGACCTGTTCTGTCCAAGACCCTTGAGTTCCTTTCCCATTGTGCCCGTGGAAAATGTCTTACTTTCACTATTAAACTTAGCCCTGAGTTCTACTGTTGTTTTTCTTTGATTTGATTTTTAGAAATAAAGAGATTGTTGAACACGATCTTTCAGGATTCTTTCCAACCACATTTCTTCCACAATGGTTTCCCACTACCCTTCCAGTTTTTAATAATGCGTTGGACAGTTCTTAACCCAATTTTAGGTAGTTTCTGCATCTCCTTTAATGTTTTCTCTGCTTAATGCATGCCAGTGATTTGACTCTTCTTAAAAAGACTAACATCTTTTCCATGACCACAGGATGTCTTTCAACATGGTTGTGTAAGAAATTACAAGCTACTCATTGCATCAGGTGTGGTTAAACAAATTGTTGCCAGGTGAAAGATAGTCGCCCATGCTGTAATTATCCAACAGGAGGCTCGTACTTATTTGCTTAGTTAGATAAGGGTGGCGACTTTTTTTTTTTGCCAGGCAGTGTATATTCAACAATATCATCTACATAGAAAAGGAGGAATGATGGGTTAATTCTTAGTTTACTTTACAGGAATCTATTTTGTGAATTAGTTTTTATCTTAAAGCGTTGATACTTTTCGAGTCTGACTCATCAATAAATCAGATTGGCTAGAAAAGCAAGACTAAGGCCCAATCTCAGTTCCCCCCCTTAGCCCTTCCCCTCAGCCTTTAACCCTACCCCTTCGCCTTTAAACAAAGTGTGGAGGCAAAGGGCACACTTTGTCTCGTGGCTCCCTGTTTACAAGACACGCGTGTCATACAGACCTTACGATACAACAGAAAGAAGAGCTGGAACTTACATCCTTACAACCACAGAAATTAAAATTACATATATCGTTATATTATATATAATGTTCCCCGAGTATAATCAATTGAAACCTTTCTACAAATTACGACTTTGTTACTTTTATTTCCGAAACATGCGTAGAGCGGTCAAAGCCGTGTTGTGCCGTCATGGGTAAACATCTACCTTATTGTAAAGTTTTTACCAAACGGTTAAACATTTTTAATGTGGTTATTTACGAAAAGGGAACTTTTCTGTACGAGTCTTTCAGCGCCATGTTTGTTTCCGTTTAAGCGTAAAACGCCTCCTACTCCTAAGTCTGCACCTGAAAAAGCTCTGCTGAAAGGGGTATTCACCCCTTCCCCTTAGCCCTTCCCCTTGCCCCAAAAGAAAACCGAGACACCCTTCGTCTCTCATGAATGCGCAAAACGAAGGGGAATGGCTAAGGGGGAGAATTAGGATTGGGCCTTAGCATATGATTTGTACCTGAGACATCCTGTGGTGTTGCAGAAGATTTCTGCCTGAGAGGGAGACTCTGTGATGATGTCGGAGCAATCTGTAAACCTTTCTGCATCTTCCTTTTCTTTGGCTGCCACGGGAACGAGGATCTTCTCAGTGAGGGCAGGAAGTGTCTCCCTGGCCAGTTTCTCCTTCAGGGTGTCTTTGGATGAAAGATTCCACAGAATACCTGCACAAAACAGAGAAAGTGAAGCTCTTATATGTGCCTATTCAATAACAAGTTACAATAAACTAATTAGCCTAGCCATATATGACCTTTGTCCCCTGTGTTACAAGCTTTTTCTAGTCCTAAGCATTGCCTAGAATAGAATAGAATAGAATAGAATAGATTAGAATAGAATAGAATAGAATAGAATAGAATAGAATAGAATAGAATAGAATAGAATAGAATAGAATAGAATAGAA
>JBBBVU010000010.1:20684555-20752241 GCA_037177055.1 Atherinosoma microstoma
TGGAAGAGTTGAAACATTACTTGGAAATCAGCAGTTGTTTTCACACTGTTTCTTTATGGGTTATTAACACTGTGTTTCAGAAGTCAAATTCAGCTCCATCTATGTAACATTTACTCCAAGCTATTTCCCCACAAAGCTGACTATAAATGTGAACATATAGATGTACAGCAAAAATAAAACAAAACAAAGTGTAGCCCTAAGTCCATACTGTACAGTGATGAACCTGGAGGATTTTTAAAGGGGTGGCCAACACACACTCTCTCATCAGGATGGCACAGAGCTGATATATTATTCTAATTTTTCTTACGTAGCAAATAGCTTTCAAGAACACATTAGGTTTTTTGGTCATTATTAATGTTTACTTACACATGTATGACAGTCATGTACAAGTGTACCATATGTATGTGACACTTGATTTATCAAATGAGATAAGGAGCTGATTCTGGTCATTAGATGTCTATCTTTAATGCATAAGTTAACTAAAGACATTATTCAGTTATCTATTTGTCAGTTTATCTATGAAATTGTATCAGTTTTATCTTCCTGATAAATGCACATATCATTGCACTATTGCAGTGGTTTATAATCAAACTTTAATTAGTTAATTTATACATTTATTTCAATTTCATTGTTTAACTGTCTATTTTTTTTATATATGCTATGTGACCCATAAATTAAATACATTTAATTTCATTCAATGTAATTTATGTAATCTTATTTTATTTATGGCTGAGACCACCCTTTTACAATTTAAAAATTTTACTTTTTTATTGTTCTTTTATATAGCTATATGCGCTCATATGTGATTTATTCTGTATTCTACTCAATCAAAAACCACATACGTCAACAACGGTTATTTTTGTTTCTTAGTTACTGTTATTTTTCTCAGTTAGCAACAGTTTGGGGTCGAGGAGTGGGTGCTTGGGCTCCATTTGTTTGTGTGTGTGAGAGAGAGAGTATGATTATTTGTGTGCGTGCTTTGATTTGTTTTGTGTTGAACTTGGGTGTGTGATTCCTCGTGCTTTAAGATGTTATTTTCATTTTGTAAAGCACTTTGTGTTGCAATTATGCATGAAAAGTGCTTTTTAAATAAAGTTTGGTTTGATTTGATTATAAGTAAAATATCACCTACTCATTTTTTTTCTTTTTTATGCTTGATTTTAGCTTTTGGATGTTTATTTTAGATCAAAACATCACATAAAAATTTTAGATTTCGATTTTAGTGGATATCGGAGTTAGGAAAATGACAATTCTTGCATTTTGTAATATTCTGCTTTAGTAGAGCATCTGAATCATCCACATTTGGAAATGATTTAATCGGTATAAAATAACCTCCTTTTATGCATCTTTTTTTATTTGTGCTCATGGTCTCTATCATGGACTCATTTAACAATGACTCAGTTGGGTTACGATGGATGGGAAGACTGCAAATGCTGTTCACACTATTTTCATATTCATCAAACCATTTGGTGAATCCTTGTGCTCTGAGTGAGAATACTATATACCAAGAAAAGGCAACACCCATCGGGAAGGAAATGGTTTATCATGCTGTATGAAAAAGGGGAACAACTTTGTGCTGATTTGCAGTGATACTAAACTCAAATGGGACAAACAGACTCAAAACCAATTCAGTAAAATGCTCCCCTAACATCCCCTCAGTGCTTGGTCAGATACCTCTTTTTTTTTTTTTTTTTAAAGGGTCCATACCTCTATGTTTCTTTTTTACAGTCAATGGTTTCCCTATAAAAAAAAAGTCAAACACAAGGACATCAGCATATAATGCCAATTTTTGTAGATTTCAGAGAATATTCAATTAGACTGTATTGATCAGGGATCAAAATTGATCTATGAGGTGTGTAAGACTGGCATGATATTCAGTTCAGTTTGCAATTAATGTTAACTGCAAGAATGTTACAAGGTGTGGTGGAGTCGCACTCTGTTATTACGTTGGGGCCAAGCCTTAGTTTTATTTGCTTTGTTTGGTTTGAGCATAGCAACACGAGTTGTTGCTATCTGATAGTAGAGTATTGCATGTCTGCAGGGTCTATAATGGTTAAAAGCTGTTTTATTTGTTGTTGTTGCTGTTTTCTTTTGAAAATGAAGACCTTCTTTCTGATGGCTTTATATTCTGGATTCCTGGGTGGCTTGTCTGTTGCACATGGTTTTTTTTTGGAAAAAAGGAAAGAATGAAGAGATGCAACCCATTCATAGGTTATTCAATCAGCCAATCATTTCCTTCCAAAATAGCTGAAAATTCTGTTTAATCAAGGCCAAAATCTGTGGTTTTACACTGATGTTGGAGATCTGTAAAAACATTATCATCTTCATCAGTTTATTAGCTGGGAAATCAGCATTTCCTCAAACTCCTTCCAAACAACACCTCACTGAGTTCACGTTCTTTGCCCTGACACACTTGAAAGCAGAAACAATTAAGAACTATACATACTGGAATGGGAGGAATGTTACTTGAGTAAAGTTTAGCTTTATGGTTAAAACTATATGAGAAAACAGTCAATTTCCTATGAAGATCAAATACTGAGCTTGCACTTACCATTGGCACTGGTGCTGAGTGTGGATGTTCTCCTCTGAAGTGTTTTACCTGCTCTGATCCAGTCTGGTGTAACTGTCAAAGTTTTGGAAGTTTTAATCACAGTCACCGCCCTGACAATGTTAATTCACTTTCCTGCGTGGACACGCCAAAAACACAAAACAAAGAGATGAGTCAAAGGAGTGTATGCCACGGGGTGTGTTTAAGAAAAAAAAAAAGAAGAAAAAAATGACTTATTGGGTCATCTGGCTTACCAGCAACAAGGATAAGGGTAAATCGTTTTTTTTAGCTGAACTTTTCATTTTCTCTTGACTTCCTTAGGAGTTACAGCTGGGTTTGTATTTGTAATTTATATTAAAGGCTAGTTTATTTTAGTGTAATTTGAAATTTTAAAGATAAGCTTTTTAAAAATTTTGTTAAGAACAGAATTGATAGGAATAGAATTAATAGGGTTTTCTCGGGAAAGTTGCAACATTTCTCTGATGACTCAGTCAGCACGACATCAGAGCAGCAGTTCTGCTGAATGTCTGAGGTGCTGAGTGATAGAAATCAGCCGAAAGATGACTGACTCAGAGCTCTGTGTATGCGTGTTGTGGGTGTGTGTCTGAGAAAATGACTGCATGAGAATGACACCCTTTTTCTGCCTGCTGTCACACGCATCAGCAGCTACCACCTGGTCTGTCTGTGGCTGTCTCTGAAACAACAGGGTCAAAAGTCTACGAGCACCCAGACATTACAGAGACAAAAAGAAGGATAAACCAGAAGTACGTCTGAAAGGGAAACTGTTCAGTGGTGTTAAGCATCTGTGGCTTCAAACACAGACTAGATCACATCCATTTAGGCAGCTTACACCCATTTCACCTTCTTTAGGTACTGAGCTTCAACATATTCAATTTGAAATAAAATAGCTGATCATTGTTAAACTCTGTCTGAGTGAATATTCAATTAGTTTCCTAATTACAAAGTATACTCATAAGAATCTGAAAGTTTCTAAATGTTTGACAAAAGTACTCAAAAATTGCTTTGTTTAACAGATAAATGAAACAATCTATTTAAAGTAGTTTTGTGTACTTAGCTTATATGAGAAGTAAAGAAGTGGATAAGTCAGTCTCCTAATGTTTGACTAACTACAGGCTTCCTGCTGAGAATCAGAAAAAAGGCAGAGACACTAGATGGCGAATGAAAGCTGAGCGTGGCAGCAGTGATGGCCTGGCTGCAGGGCGTCTGTGAGGCATAACTTTCCCAAAAATGTGAAATATTATCATTTTGTTTCATTTGATGGTAATGTTCTATTATTGATTACAATATACCTCATACATTGTTACTTCCAAATGGTTTAATCTGATTTTATATTGTATCTGACACAGCCAAATATTTTTCCAAATCAGACTACTTTTTCACCATTAAGTACATTCAGACCTACCAGTTAAATGTTTTTGTCTAGTTTAAGATTAGTTTAGTTTATTCTAGTTTAGTTTAATTAGCATAGGTAGCTCCACTGAGAGCGAGTGCCCCAAATACAGAGGCAGAAAGTCATTGCACACATCCTGAGTTCATGGCCTGGTCTCTTGCTCTTTGCTGCACACATCCCCCTCTCTCTACGCCCACTTTCCTGTCATTTGAATTTTAAATAGAGGCCAGTAGTGCCAATAAATCTTTCAGATTGTTTTTGTTTTGTTTATCGTTTACTACTAACAGATTCTAAAATATTGTTTGCCAAACCTCAGTACTAAATCAAACATTTACACCAATCCTTACAGTATGTAATTATTAACTGTCAATTACTCCAATATGTGGTTACTGAATCTCTTACAGTCTTTTGCAATAAGATTTTGGAATCTTATTGCAGGAAACTACTTCTGAATCAGACACAACAGCATCTGCAAACAGACACTGATCTTGGCTATTGAGGCCTGTCTCACATTCAGCTTTCCACTTCATCATTAGGAACATTGTCTTGCTGAAACAGGAAAGTTGGCTTCCACAAATTGTTCGCTCCTTGTTGAACATACCACACATTTGGCTATTTGTAATTGTCTACTATAGCTTGAAGACATCTCTAATCTGGAGCCAAAGGGCAAAGTTCAAAACTCCAACAACAGACCAAAAGGACACAGTGTCAAAGGAGAACATGCAGTTAGAATTACAAATAGAACACTACAATAAAATGAAGTATCAATGAAAAATATATAAATAGTGACATATTCAAGAGGTTCAGTCTGAGATTATGTGGTAAAAAATGATGTAAATACGTTGGAGTGTTTGAGCTCAAGGCTGTTCTGAAATTTAAACCTTGTTACCGTCAACATCATTGCACAGATTCAGCTTTCTCTGGAGAAAAAGTGAACCTGTTGGATGAGCAAACGTGTCTGGGTGTGTCTGCTTTAACAGTGCTGGAAATACAAGTCAGTTGAGCTGTCAATGTGGTTAAGTGCCTCTACTTGGGAGTGTCTATGCCGGGAAAGCAAGAGGCTCAAATGATGGTGCCCCCCTGTGGAGACTAACAGAAACTTCAGCAGGTCTAGATGCTCAAAGGATGCAGTTCAATTCAGCTTAGTTACAGGGCGCCAGTTCACAACAAAATACATCTCAAGGCAAGTCCAATTCAAACCAATCATAATTCAGTCCAATTCAATGTAATCTAATGAGAATTCGATTAAAGTAGATTCTTTATTTTCCAAAATAGTCCAAATAAAAAACCTGCTTGGCTATGGAAAGCAAACAATTACATCAAATCCAGTCTCCCCTCCATCCTGAGCATGGCAACAATAGGAACAATCTCCAGCATAACCAAAACCAGGAAGAGCAGCCATCTGTCTTGACCAGTTGGGGGTTGAATGGACAGGAAATAGGAGGGGTCAACAAGCAACGTAACTCTAAGCCAGGGATACCTGCTGAGAAAGAAAAAAGTTAATGACAGTAATGTCATATATGTATACAAGGAAGGTAAAGAGTGCAAGTGATCAGAGCATCATGGGAGGTCCCTCAGGAGCCTAAAGGTTACTGAGCCAGCCCTAACTATAAGCTTTATCGAAAAGGAAAACTTTAAGCCTAATCCCAAAGACAGGGGGAGAGTCTGCCTCCTGAAGCTAAAACAGAGAGCTAGCTCCATAAAAGAGGGGCCCAATAATTGAAGACACTGCTTCCCACTTTACTTGAGAAACTAAGAACCAAAGGTGAGCCTGCAGTCCGAGTCTGAACAATGAAAGGATGACAATACACAGCTGATACTGCAAAATTGACGGCTAATGAAATGTTTTTTGAGCCTCTTTGCAGTTGTAAAATGACTGAATGATGGAACTGTTCACAGCTTGCAGACATGGAGCTCAGTATGATGAGAATCTCTTCTAATGGGTCACATGCAAAAATAAGTAATAAAGGGATGGAAACAAAAAAACAACTGGTACAAGAGAGGTGACATAATTTATTAGCACAAACAGATTTAGAGAAACCATACAAGTTTTGTCCCTATAGATGTGTTTGAAGTCAACAAAGGCGAGACAGCATGAGATGGTTCATCAGGTTTATAGAAAAGACGCACAGTTGCCTGAAAGCATCCTTGCTGATTACAGAAACCCTGCCACTTAAATAATACTGTCACACTGCAGCAAGATGCAACATAAGAAAATCAACCAGAGAAAACACACTCCCTAAAATGTTATTAATATATAACATGTTTATCTACAATTTATACATCCATAAAAACAGAATCAGTCACATCTAAAGAAACATTTTCCAACAATCTGCATGTATGAAAGTTATAAATCACATGTTGATGACTAAAGGTCGTCTTACCTCAAGAATGTAAATTATTGTCTTAAGATCAGTGGTGATAGATTAACAACATATATATATAAAAAAAAAACATGTTCTAGTCTAAGATAAAAGAACATATATCCATCTTGTGCTACTAGCAAAAGAGCTAAGGCACAAAAACACTTTAGTGTGGGCTTATGTGGCTTGTTGCTGCTTGCTGGACACCTAGTATACTCCCGGGCTGTTACGGATCCCGCAGCAGAGTACCATGGTGAAGATCATCTCAAATATCTAGAGATAAAAGGAACCATGGTTTAGCTGTTACAGCTGATACAATTGGAGAATCCATTGAAATACTGGCTAAATGTGAATTGATCACATGGACGCTTAAATGGAAACTCACCATGATGACGGCGACCACCAAGGCAGCCAGACCGATGAGGTAGAGCTTCTCGGAGAACAGCAAGATCAGTTTATCATGACAGCTCTGAAAGGAGACAGAGGCAGGATGAAGAAACTATGATTAATGAGTTCTACTGTAACTCTCTCTCTCTCTCTCTCTCTCTCTATCACACACACAGACACACACACACTGTGAATTACAGCAATATGTGGTTACTAAAAGATCTCATGGTCTTTTGCAACATTCATGAAGAACTGATTACATAAAATATCATCTGATGGTGATGTAAATACAAAGTACGAGTCTTTATGAATAAAAATGTCAATACGAATGCAATGGGTCAATATACATTATACACTACAACACAATACTTATACACTACTTCACCAAGACCCATGTGTACAAAAACATCCTTGAACATTAATTTAAGTATGTCTTAGTCCAGAGATCTCAAACTCCAGTCGAAGGCCACTGTCCTGAATGTTTTAAATGTTTCCCTGCTTCAAGACATCTGACTCAAATGAATGGGTCATCGTGCTGAACAGTAGTTCCCAACCTATTTTCCTTGAGGACCTTCATGCAACTATCAAAAAGCTGTGGACCCCCACCACCCACCAGTTTGCTGAAACCGTGCTTGGCTTTGAGTTGTCCTTAGCTAGCTTCTCGCAGTAAATGATGTAATCTGGTTGAGTCCTGTACTATTACTTTTTTTAAATTATTATCAAATAGAGACAAATCCTCTGCACTGTGGGGTTTCTGAGACATGTTTCATTATTATATTGCTTTTTTTATATACATATATATATAAGACTATATGTTTTAAAATGTTACATTTATTTATTTTGAGACCTGAATTCAAAAGTTTGTGTTTTCAGACTCCCAAAACACCAGTCCCGTGTAAACAAAACAAAAAAAATTAAGTACACTTCAACTCATCTCCATGCAGACATGGCCTTAATTTTAACAATCCCACAGGTTTTGTACAGTGAAAACCTTGGGGACCCCCCGGACTCTTTGGGGACCCCTTGGGGGATCAGGGATCCCAGGTTGGGAGCCACTGGTGTAGAACTTGACAAAAGCTGTTGGCTCTATTTCATTTCATTCAGGTTGTTGAAGCAATGAAGCATTTAAAACCTGCAGTGGCCTTCAAGGACCGGAGTGTGAGATACATGTTTTAGTCATTAAATAAATAGTTTTGTTTGGAACAGCAAGGTTGAAATAACCATATTTTAGTTTGAGTAAATGTTTTTAATTAAATTTAACTAAAAAGCACATCACACTAACATAATCTAGGCAGGCATGAAAGAACTGACACGTTGATTCAAACTGCAATGTCACAAAACCTGAAAGATACATTTTTTTGATTTCTTACAAAGATACAAAGTTCTACTTTCTTTCTGTTCTGCAGCTGCTTAAACTCACCATGAGTTGAGTTTGTTTCTTAGTAATTTAATGCAGAATTTGTGCATACCCGGGATCTCTGAAAAGCTTCTAGAGGTTTTCCAGGACACAAGGTGGAAGAGACTTGTAAGAAGAGAGCAGTGTCATCTCCTTTTCCACAGCAGTCGAGCTGAAGAAGAAAACAGAAGCAGGAACATGAAGTCTTTCACTCAACAACATGCATAATCAAAATAGCTACATTTCTTTTCATCACACTTGATAATCTAACGTTACAAGTAAAAATTGTCTATCATGACATACCGTACTGTGGAAAACCCCCAACACTTTGATGGCTGCATCTTTACTGGGAGACCCCGAGACATCCACAGCCTTGATGTATGCAGAGTCGTAGAAATTGATAAGCTCTTTGGAGATCTGTGGATAATCAGTAATCAGGCAGAACCACAACAAATTAATTAGATTTACTGGAACAGAGGAGGAAACATCATATATGCAATGAGTTGTGTGTGTCTTGCTGTGCTTACTGTGTCTCTGTTCATGAAACCCCAGATCGCTGCAGCAACTTCACAGGCAAAGAGGATCACCAAAAAGAAGAAGAACTACAGAAAAATAATCAAGATATTTATCGAAATATTTAAAAATATTTATAGAAATGGAAAAGTGTTTCTTCTGGATTAAACAGGACAACATGGAGCTAGATCTCCAAAGTCTAGAAGTGAGACGCTCACCGTCCCCAACAGGCACTGAGATTCCTGGATGGCACCATAACATCCAAGGAAGCCCACAAGCATCATCAAGGCTCCAACAGCTATCAGGATGTACACACCTGTGAACACACAAAGGGGTCCGTCAGACACGTGGTTCATCGTGAGACCACTGGGGGGCAGCAGTGTCAGTGCTGGAAGTCCCCGCTCCACCTTTAGTACTCCAAACACTGTTTGCTAATGAACTTCCTGGATGTTCCTCCTGCCTTCTCAGTAGGATGACATGGCATTATCGGCATCCTGAAGATAAAAAGCTCCTGAGTGAGAAAGGGGAGCTGACCTTACATAACTGTTGGCCAGGTTGAGGAAGTGCCTTCCGGACACCCCGGATTTCCCCTCAAACTCCTTTATGCACTGACCGCTGACCCTGAGCATTCCCCAGGAAACAGGATGAACCATGTGAATACATACACAGCCATAAACACACACATGCATGAACACGACTGATGTAAATAAGAATCTAGAAGCACTTAAACAGAGAGCAGTGCGTGTAAATGGCTCCACTTTAGGAAAAAGTCAACAGATGGCAATAAAGCTCCATTTACAGAAGGGGACTGGATTGTTTTCTCTATAGTTTACAGGAAAATGCACCGTAGAGATGAAAACTAAAAGATCTCTCTTAAGTGCGCTGTACTGTTTTTTTTAATTTAATTTGCACAAACTTTTTTTCTTTTTTTGATAGAAATCCATTTAAATGGCAGCACGTTCTGAATACACCAGGAAAATCCTGTTTGAATATTTGAAGGCCAAAAGCATCACTTCCACAGAATAGGGCTGTTTTTTTCTTTTTATAAGCCGGATCATAGGAAGCATATGTGTGGCACAGATTAGAGGTTGGGTGATTTGTTCAAACAGGAAGTGATAAAGATAAATCATCAGCACAATTTAAATCCCAGAAGAAGATAAGATTTTGTGTAAGATGATGATTGATTGTTATCTGATGACTCACCTTCATGTTTCACTCCATGACCTATATGTAAGCACTCTTCTGAGATTTCATATCAGGTATGACATAAAAACGAAACAAAACGTGAGCACACAAAATGGAGCGTCTTGTCAGATGTGTCATGTTTAGCGTTTTCACTTCAGTTAAAAACATTAACTTGCTTTTTTTTCAGGAAGACTCTTCGGAAACTATCTGAGTTTTCGGTTCTTATATTCACACTCAAACCGAACACACAAAGCCTCTAGCGTAGCCTGTCAGAGCCCTCTGAAAGGAGCAGACAGTATGAGACTCTCGTCCGCCAGCCTTCAACACCTCACACTGTATCTCATTTATCACGCACAACCAGTAACCCCCCCCACCTCCACACACACTCACACACCCTTTTCTCTTTCAGAACTTTTGTTGTACTGAGAAACGGCTACCAGGGCCAGTAACTCTGCAATGCAGCAAAGGAGCCATTATTTCCACTGCCTTCCATTACTATGACAACACCCTTTGAGGTTTGGAGGCTATTGAGTCTTTAAAGGAGACATGCGATTTAAGGCCCCCGGAGAAGTTCATTTATTTCTTGTCTCTCAGTGTAATCTCCAGAAGGGATTGGGGGTAGAGGAGTTGAACACCAGCTTAAAGCCCTGCTTGCACTTCTCATCCAGTATAAAGAAAAAAAAAGAACTGTGAAGCCATATTTACACTGCTGGAGCACCACAGCAAAAACTGAAATGAAATCAGTCACTTTCTATGTAAATTGATAAATAATGAGATGAAGATAAATTATTAAGAAAAGCCACATTAACCTTTCCCTCCCTTATCTTTGCCAGAAAGACAAAAACAGGGCAGAGAAAACATGCACAGAGTTTTGACTCCCACTGCAGTGAATATCAAAGTTACACAGCATGTGTGTGACCCAGCTTACAGTAACCCAGAAATGATTCACTACTTACAAGATGTGCCACCAGTTTAAAGGTACCGCTCAACATTTCTGGTTACTGCACTTGTAGTTTTTACTGACAATTATAGGATTTATTTCTATCAAGACTAAAAGTTAGACAGCTAGTTTAGTCACAGTTTAGTCGCAGACAGCACAGCCTCACAACAAAACACATGATATGTTTGTCCACATGTCCAAAACATAGTACAATGAAGACTCAAAACATGTGAGATTTATTTTCTATAGGGAAGCCTTGGGGTAACATGCTTCAAATCTGTAACTGTGTATGTATGATTTGTTCAACATTACCTGGTCTTTTAAATTCCTTAACCATTTATTATTATTTTTTTAATGCCTAACACTATTCAAGCAAATTCAAGCAAATGTAAGCATGAGATTATTTTGAGAGGCAGATGTGGGTATACAATTATTTTTCCAGTCTAGAAAATGCAGCCATGCAGTTTTGCATACTTAAACCTTTATTGTTAACAATAACTTGTTTAATGTGCTGTGGGCCAACGCGGCTATTTCACATATTTGTGTGAGATTACAGTGAAACAGATGAAAACAGCAAAAGATTTTAAAAATAAAAGATATTTAAAAAGTGGAAATCAATAAAAGAATGTGAATGTGAGCAGTCTGCTTAAATCTTTGTGATAAAATTGGGAGCGAATGAATAATGTCGCAAAGAGTTACAAACAAAAAGATGTACTTTATTAGTATTTAACATCTTATTTTAACTCCTGGTTTTATGTAATTGAAGAATATGTAAAGTAACTCTTCAAAAGATCGTCAAATAAAGCTGGTAAAACATTTCTCAGAGCTTGAGTAAATGTATTTCCTGTCTCTGTAAATAACTAGTTGTATGCTGGCTCCACTCTCATATCTACCCACTAAATATGAAGCTGGAGCCAGTTCCCTGCCAGGCAGCTGTTATCCACCCAGCCACTTTAGTGCTTTAGTGGATAGATCCAGGCCAGCTGTTTCCCCAATTCATAGTGTTTATGCTAGGCTAAGCTAACCCTGCCCTGGCTGTGACTGCATATTTACCATACAGACATGGGAGTGTTATGGGTTTTTTTTTTCATCCACCGCTCAGCAAGGAGTTGAAAAGTTAAACTACAACGGTCTGAAAAGCCACAGCACTAACCAGAGCGGAAAACTGCCACCAATAATGATTTCAAGCACTGGTGCAGAGGTAGGAGCATGTGTATTCTCAAACTTATATAAATACCACTTTACTGAGCCAGTATGCTAAAAACACCCACTTCATACACTAATTTGAGGGATAATGTGCACATGTACAAGGCTTCTTGAATTATGCAAGGGCGTGTGTTTAAGGGAGGGTTTAAAAAAAAAGAAACATCCCCTTGATCTCTCTTGGGTGGGCCTCTTTTGCCGCCCTGCTTTTAAAATCACGAGTTTGCCTCTCCTCTATAAAAAGCAGAGGTTTGCCTTTTGCTCTGTATACTTACTGAGGGGTAAGTATGGCGGAGCAGCAGGAGCCCAAATGTAAATTAATAGGCTCACTTCAGTTCACCAACAAAGCAAACCAAAGATGATGGAGCCTTGAAACATTTACATCATGTCATGTATTGCAGCCTCTGTGGATCACTGGCAGCAGAGAAGAAGGCAAGATGATGACTTGGGTCCTAAGTTCATGTAACGGCCACAACTTGGGACATATGCGACTGATTCTGTTATACTATCTTTGCTGAAGAAAGCAAGAGTTTCTTTTGCAGTTTCAACAACCATGCTGTACAGGTCAAAAAATGTATAAATGTGAGCAACAGAAGGAATTACTTCTTTTTGTTTTTATTTGTGCACGATCCTTAAAGACTGTTTCTGAAGAGGCCACATCTGTCTAAACAGCTGTCTAAAGCAACTCAGGAAGGCATGAGACGAAGATTTTTCTTCGTAAATATTTATCCGAT
Source organism: Atherinosoma microstoma (assembly GCA_037177055.1). Lineage (NCBI taxonomy): Eukaryota > Metazoa > Chordata > Actinopteri > Atheriniformes > Atherinidae > Atherinosoma > Atherinosoma microstoma. Next base: position 20,697,236 of record JBBBVU010000010.1, read on the forward strand.
ACAGAGATCATGGAATAGCATGTGGTCAAGTAGACGCTGGCTACACTCTCAAGTCAAGCTGCGGATTTACGTAGGTCCTGTTTCCTGGTCTTTTCTTAGAGGTCGGGACGCCCATTCTAACTTTACACACCACTGTCAGCTAGTATTTGAAAGCTGTTTCTGATATTAAGATCGCTTTAAATGCACAGATAACTTGGGAACTTTTTATCATGTGGAATAAATGAAGAAAAAATAAAGACAAGATGATGAAAAAGCAAGTTACAGGAGCTAAATGGATGAATAAGAATAAATTTACATAGTAATCTTTGTACAATTACTTATCTGGTCACAACTCTATGTATAATGTGTAACATAAGGTCATTTAACTCAGTTAGACATTTATCAATGAATTAAACAATACAATGATATTTGTCTAAGAACTTCATGTCTTGTTACTTTACAGATAAAAATGTTTGCAAACAAATCATACAAAGAGCTTCTATATTACAATCTTATGTCTTTTACCCTATCCGAGCCAGAAACAAATGTAAAATCCTGTTTTTATAAAAGTACATGAGTAATAATGATCTAGCCTACTGATTTGTCAGAATGTATCATTGTGTATGACCTGTAGGTCTCCTGTAGTGTATACTCACTGATGTAAAAGGTACCCGGTGCCTGTTGGCCTTCAAACTGAAGTATGAGGAGGTTGCTGGTTTGGCTGTCATGGCGTAACCACAGGGCCACTCCTAAGATCACACCTCCAGCCAGCTGTCCCAAAAAAAAGGAAAAAAAGAAATGTAGGCTTTAATTATTTGCTCTCACATATCTCACTTTGATGAAACCTTTAGGGAGAATGTCAGCCACAAGAGAAATGTTAGAATGAATATTTAAAAAAAAGCCAGAGTCCATACAGCCAATCAAGGTGTTTTTATGTGCGGCCAAGAGAAAGAACCACATCCGGGCCAGCATAAAATGAGAATAATCAAAGATCAGATCGACATCCATACCTGTGCTAACTTCTCTTATCTACTGTCCCTTAGACATCCTGACACCTCACAGATTGTGCCTTCACAACATTGTTTATAACATTCTGTATCTGTATAATTTTTCTTAAAAGTGTTACCATACAAAGTGATAGAGCCATGCACTTTATTTTCCAATGCCAATGTTTAAATCAAGGTAGCTGACTTTTTTTTTTCTTTTCTTTTTGCCCTGCCTGGTCTCCATTGTTCTCAAATAAAAACAGGAAACTGAACTCTGGACATGAAAAATAGCTGAATGAGGAAAGAGAGCTCAAGAGTTTTCACAAAGACAGTGACAGCCATAAAACCAACAGAGGAAACAGTCAATCAATGTAGTGTGTCCAGGATATGGTGACTCTGCTCTCATTTAAAGTTACCAGTACCCTTTAAAAAATTTAACAAATGGAATTTATAAGTGAACACATATCCATACTGTCTTATTTAGTGTGATGATGTTGAAAAAGGCATGAAGGTGTTTGCCTTGTACCTTGTTTCCGAATAGGTTTTCAGAAAACAAGATAAACTCAAGGAAGACCTTGTTTTCTGAAGAAAAAAGAAAGTTTAGGGTGAGTGAATTTCTATGTATTTTTGAACAGCACTGTATCATCCATTTTTTTCAAGTATCCCCTCAAAAGAAGCATAAAAAAATCATAGTTCACGACTATGTCACACTAAGTTGAAGAGATTATGAATCTGAAGCAGAGTTAATGGAACAAACATAATAAAATCAACCGGAGAGGACTCAGGAAGCCAACCCACCCTGTCTTTGATTCTTTCAGACCTTGATCTGGTGTCTGAAAAAGTATCCGAGTATTTTTAGCTCTTGTATAGCCAAGATTTAGTTATCTGGCTTCTTTCTTTAATCAGAGCAGGCCTGCTGAACAAGGCGGGAATCTCTCAGTTTTAAAATCTAAAAGATCTGAGTTACAGAGATTCATGTAGTAGCTATAAATGTACTAAGATGCTGATTTAAACATTTTTCATATTTAAACGTGGATGTTTTAGTTAAACAACAGAAGCACAAAAAGGAAAAAAAAAAGTTAAACAACTTTGACTCACCCAGAAAATGAAATTAAAGAAGAATAACATGTATTTTATGCATTTCGTGCAGCCCGCAACAGCCATGTTTTCACTTCTTTATCAGCTCGTTGCTTCGCCCCAAATCAAAGAATATGTGAGACCAGTCTACTTCCAGGGATCACACAGTCTCTGCCAAAGAACTCGGTTTATCCAGGCCAGTTGGTATAAGCATCCATACGGCAAACTCCTCCCTCATAATGAAGAGTGAAAACCGAGACGGGGAACTGCCCACAAAACTGGAGCTGACAGGAGGTGAAGGCTGAGGGGAAACAAGATGTTTATCTGCGACAGAGGATGCCCAATTTCCCCTCTGAACGATGGAGAAAAGAAGCCCCTTGGATAGAGAAAGAAAACATTTATCAACACCAAAAACTACCTTCATTCTTAGATTTGGGAGTATTTTCCCTAAAAACTTCTTTCTTTCTTTACTTATTTATTTATCTTACAAATAATAGTAACATAGTTAAACCACAGCATGAGGGAAACATCTTTGCAGGGATAAATAGCGCCATCTGCTGGCAGAGGACTCGCAGGAAGCAGCTTCGTAATCATCACATGAATTAAGTGCAACTCAAAGTTGTGCGAATATCCCTTTGCGTGGAAGCAAGTCTGATCTTAGTGAGGTGCACTCCTGTAGATCGACAATAATTAAATAACCTAATCTCAAATCTTACATTTGTAATTAGGCAAATAGAATGATAAAAGGAGATCGTCTATCATTACTGTTTTTTTTGTTTTTTTCCCCTTCTTTTTTTGAGTGTTGTGGGCTCATCTGCGCGTTCATGGCTCCAGGTCACACCTTTTCGAGTCAGCTGTGCATGAGAATGATGAGTCCCTCCTGGCTGTTACAGCTGCTCACCGACCACAACGCTCCGAGCGACGACCTAATGTGAGAAATAAATTTTAAAGGGGAGAAAAGAAAAAGTGCAGCTTCGACAAATTCAGCAGCCTTAATTGGAAAACTTGACAGCCTGTTTTAAGAGGCTAAATGCAGGATCCTCAACTGGGCATGCTCAATCTGATCTCAGAGAGGAGCAGGGCTCGGTGTGAATAACAGGCAGTTTGGGCGTTTTGGATGAGGTTTGTCGCCCTCTTATCTTTGATTTTTCTTTATTTGATCACGTATCAGAATTGAGGGCAGGATTTTCCCTCAAAAACACTGTGGAAATCTTCTTGGCAACACATGAATGGCAAGGGAAAGTCTCTGAGCAGGGTAGCGTCTATCTGCTGAGACAAAGACCTGCTGTTTCGTGGCGGCGTGTCGTCAAACGCAGAGAGGGAGCGGGTTGAGCTAAGTGTGAAGGAGGTGAGTCTGTAGGCAGCAGCAGAGGGACTGAGTAGCGCCGAGTCTCCTTCAAAAGATGCTGGACAGGCGCTGTCCGCTCAGCACCACCGCAGTCACCTTGCTGTGAAAGTCACAAACCTACTCAAGACTCATCTGATCAATTGCAGCAACCTGGTGAATCCAATGAGGTGGATTTAATCTGTTGACGGGGGCGGGAAATTGGCCCGTGTTTGTGCTTTTATCTCGACATCTTGGATTTACCAGCGATGTGACGTCCATTCTTAATGTGATCCTATTGGCTGCAAGCATTTTGGATTTCGATTCTATACCTTTCACAGAGTCCAGCGGCTGAAACTGTTTAAGATCCTCCAGCTGCATGACAGGTGCTTATAGGAAATACAGGGTATGAAGGGGCTGTAGCCTGGCGCGTGTCAAGCAGCACTAATTTCTTTCCCATTCAGAGAGAAACGACAGGTTGCTCTGTGCGTAATTGTTACTGTCGGTCGGGTCAGCTGTGTGCATCGTTACAAGGTGCTGCTAGATTTACCTTTGCAATGAGGGGAACTTATTGGAGAAATGCCTAGGGGACGCAATGGGCCTGAGCGACGACAAGGATCGCATTGTTATAAATGTGGGAGGGATCAGACATCAGACATACCGCAGCACCCTGCGCACCCTACCTGGCACTCGCTTGTCCTGGCTGGCCGAGCCTGATGCACCCAACCACTTTGACTATGATGCCAAGACCGAGGAATTTTTCTTCGACCGCCACCCTGGCGTTTTTGCACATATCCTTAATTACTACAGGACAGGCAAACTACACTGCCCGGCTGATGTCTGCGGGCCACTCTATGAGGAGGAACTGGCCTTCTGGGGCATTGATGAGACAGACGTGGAGCCATGCTGTTGGATGACCTATCGTCAGCACCGGGAGGCAGAGGAGGCCCTTGATAGTTTCGGCGGAGGGGGCCTGTTAGACATGAGCGAGGATCCAGAGCCTGAACAGGAGCATGCTGAGGATGATGTAGATGAAATGACGAAGAGGCTGGCACAGGGGGACTCACCTGATGTCAGGAGTGGGAACCTGTGGAGTCGGTGGCAGAAACGTGTTTGGGCTCTGTTTGAGGACCCCTACTCTTCTAAATATGCAAGGGTGAGTTGCTTTTAAAAAATACCTTCCCAAGTTATTGTTAATAAATCACATTTAAGGAGCCCACATTCAGTTATCCCAGGTACATTTAAGTCAAATATATTCTTAAAACGTTTAATTGTTTTGACAGGCCAAAGCTGCATCAAAAGGAATGCACGTGTGAATTTTAGTGCCTCTGTTCCCTGATAATGATTAAAAAAGCTGATGAGTTTGAAAGGATTTTTATGACCTTGCATTGTAGGCTACTCCCAAGGGTCTCCATGGCAGGTCGATGTGAGTGCACAAGAAAGGATGGGGGGGATAAAGTGAAAAAAAAGAAAGAAAAAATGAATCAACATCATGAGCAAAAAGCTTTTAGATGCAAATCATTACTTCCAGTCTCCTCTGTCTTGTATCAGAAGATAGAGAAACTCATTCTGACTCCCACTGATCTTTGAACTGATATTTCCAGGGCACAGGAATCCCTGAGCTGTCTGGCCCTTTGATTAAATAGGCCAGCTAGACATTAAACCAGCTCTTTGGCACCACCAGAATATTTGTGGCAGACCTCCAGACAAAAATGAGGTTGCTGTTAGAGGTGACATTTTTCATCTTGGTTATGGGCACTTTTCCATCTGGGCATAATGCCTCTAATTGGAGGTAATAACCTACATCTTTTCATTTTTTTAGTAGTTTTTGACCACTTTGCTACATGCTGTTATGGCAGGTGTAGAAACCCGTTTGATGTGGTTGATTACACACAATATTCAAAAACTGCATACACTGGCATGCTCCCACTGTTAAGTGTTTGAAAAAGCAGTGAAACCCCACAATACACATACTTGCAAATATAACTTTCTAAAAAGAAAGTACCCTGAAGCTGAAAACTCAGACATGTCCCACATTCAACAATAAGCATAACAAGAATGGGGACTGACAGAGTTTCACCAAGACTGGCAAGAAGATTAATTAGATGTGAGCTTCAGGGTTAATTACAGACTCTATTCACAGTGAATACATCAGCAGAAAGGCCTTGTCACTGCATACAACTGTAGGCCTGTGGCTTGCCAGCAACACTGAGAATAAGCTAGTAAGGATGAAACCATTTCTTGCCAGTCACTCTCCCTCAAGTCCAGACTGTTCCTGACTGTCACAAAAACGCATAATTTAAAAGGCTGCCTGATGAGATGCAGCGTTTGTTTAACAGTATTAAGAGTGGGATGCTCAGAAGGCTGACAAGTCACTGCGTTTGAGGGAAAAATTTAAGCAGATTATTAGGAAGAGGGTTCAATTCACTGGAGTTTGCATGGTAGTTTGGGTGTTTTTCTTATTTCTCGTGCACTCTTGTCATATAAGGCTGTGAATAAATTATGACATTACTTTTTGAAAAAAAAAACTTCATTGCTCTATGTAACAGTCCAAACTCAAAGAATTTTTATTCCTCCAAGCTGTATTATTCGTTGAGGTTACTTTTGGCTGTGCAGCTGAACTGGATTGTGTTAGGTCTAGGGAATACATGTTATTTTGTACTGAACGTACTGTAGAGGGGGTGGACAAAACAACAATATTATGCAATCTGATATAACACCAGCACTTGTTAATGCTTCAAAATCTCTCATGCCTTGTGTCAACAATAACTGAGCATTATTAACTAGACAAGCACAAACATAATACTGCATTCGATTTCCTCCATCAGTCATGTGCAATGTTAATGTAGAGTACCTGCAATTAATAAAAATCTTTGCCTCTACAAACCCTGCTGACAGAAGTCAGTGTTCTGGAGTCAACACACAGTTCTACCCCCTGGATTATTATACTAACATGGAAGGGAAGCAGACATTCATAGACAGCTGTTATTTCCTCCGAAACAATGCAATGAATTGCCAGTGATGAACTGTAATAATAAGGGCCTGTTTTCCATCTCGTGCTGCATGCATGCCTCACTGTGAATGGATGTAACTGCTGAGCAGGCAGAGTTTCCTTCACTCAGTGGAATACACAGAATACTTCATGCCTGGACCTGTCTATTTCCATCTTACGTCTTTACTTAAGTCATTATTTTTTTCCGCAACATAACAATGCTGTGCATTAGTTTAAGAGGTAATACAAAGACTCACTTAAAGACATTTTCATGCAAAAACAGAATATTATTGATCCAACTTTAGCATTTAAGAGGATTGTTTTCTTCTCTTCCGGTTTGCTTTCCTGTTCATCTCTGATGTATTTACCTTAGATTCCTAATAGGGATATTCAGCCATGTGAAAAAGAAAGTACAACCTCTTCCAATTGTAAGGTTTTATTTATCAGGACATAATAAGATATTAACTGTTTTTTACCATGTATACAAGATGAACAACACATGGCATACAGTATATATCAAAAACTGAAGCAAAATGCAGAAGCAATGTGTGGAAATTTAACTACAACCTCTATGCTTCAATAAGAATTAAGGAAATAGGTTGTAGCCAGGTGCTGCTAATCAAATGCACTCGATTAACTGATCATTAACTTGTGTAAGCACCTCTACAAAACATAAGTTTTGACAGTTTGTTAGTGAGCATCCAAGTCTGCTAACACAATGCCAAAAAGAAACTACATCAGCAATGATCTCAGAGAAGATACTGGTGCTGCTTGTAAATCTGGGAAAGGTTATATGGCACAAACAATTTGGAGTCCATCATTCTATAGTGAGAAAGATTATTCACAAGTGGAAATCACTTTTAGACAGTTGCCAGTCTTCCCTGGAGTGGACATCCCAGCAAATTCATCCCAAAGTCAGACCATGCAATGCTCTGAGAAGTTTTAAAAATCCAAAAGCTATAGCTCAGACTCAACAGGCCTCAGTTAGCATGTTAAATGTCAAAAAAGTTAATTTGGGCTTGTATTGCAGCCACAGGTTCTGGACATCTCGCTGTCATTGAGTCAGTTCTGAAATCCACTATAAGCAAAAATTTTCAAAGTTAAAATGTGAAACAATCACACATTGCCTCACATTTGACTAGAACACTCTGCTGAAACTGGGTCAGGAAACAGGTCACGAGTAAATCTATTCAGAATGACCTAAAAAAAGGAAAGAATGATTGCGCTGCAAATCTCAACCTGTCTGATGCTGCATTTCCTTCTTTGAAATTACAGTAACAACCATGAGCAGTAAGGCAAACTGTGAAATACAAAGTATCATGAGAGGAAGATATCGTCAGGACTGGGCAGCAGCCAGTACCCTAGGGGGGGATACTGTATCTGTTACACTCATGTAGTATGCATCAGAAATCTCTGGACCTAAATGAGATGAAATTTGATCATTTAATCAATACATAATGAAGGCTGAAGTACTCCTTTGCTATTAAGGGAAATGTGGGCTTGTCTAAGCTCAGAGTGATTCCCAGGAGTTGATCATCAGTATGACCTTGTGTAGGGAAAACCTTCTGTAGGGATGGTGCTGAAGGGAAGAGCCCCAGCTAAATTTAGTCAAGAGGGTTGACACTGATGTCCTGTTTGCTTCTGCTGCTATTGGCTCTTTACAATTCTGCATGTAGCACACCCATGAAAATGCCATGACCTTGAGAGACAGCAGATGCAGAGCATGCTCGTACTGATCGTTCCTTTTACAGTGACACTTCAGAGTCAAGACACACATGGGAATGGGATGTCAATGTCACTGTCAAACTATAGTAGATACCATTGTCTGAGATAATAGATTGGATTGCATTGTGTCTGCTAAGAATGGCTGTTTGGCTGTCAAGCTTGATTACACTGAATATGTTACTGTGCTCATTCTCCTCTCTGTCCTCTCCCCACCTCTCCCTTCTCCATTTCTTCAACTGCACCCCATCTTTTTCCTGCTCAGTGGATAGCTCTGGCCTCACTGTTCTTCATTCTGGTGTCCATCACCACTTTCTGTCTGGAGACCCACGAGGCCTTCAACCCGATCATGAACCGCACTGAGGAGGAACAGGTGGGCAACATCACAGTGATTACCACCTACCAGGAGACTGAAACTGCGGCCTACCTCACCTACATTGAAGGCGTTTGTGTGGTGTGGTTTACCTTTGAATTTCTAATGCGAATAACTTTCTGTCCAAATAAATTTGATTTCATTCGCAACACCCTCAACATAATTGACTTTGTGGCCATCCTCCCCTTCTACCTAGAGGTGGGTCTCAGTGGGCTCTCCTCTAAAGCAGCTAAGGATGTGCTGGGTTTCCTGAGAGTGGTTCGATTTGTCCGGATCCTGCGTATCTTCAAGCTGACGCGTCACTTTGTGGGACTGCGTGTGCTGGGCCACACTCTGAGGGCCAGCACCAATGAGTTCCTTCTCCTCATCATTTTCCTTGCTCTTGGTGTCCTCATTTTTGCCACGATGATCTACTATGCTGAACGGATTGGCGCTAACCCCAATGACCCAGGAGCCAGCGATCACACACAATTCAAGAACATCCCAATTGGATTCTGGTGGGCTGTGGTGACCATGACGACCCTTGGCTATGGAGATATGTACCCTCAGACGACCTTTGGTATGCTGGTTGGAGCTCTGTGCGCCTTGGCAGGCGTGCTGACCATTGCTATGCCCGTCCCTGTGATTGTCAACAACTTTGGAATGTATTACTCATTGGCCATGGCAAAACAGAAACTACCAAAGAAAAAAAACAGGCATATCCCTCGGGCACCCCAGCCAGGTTCTCCTGACTATTGTAAGTCAAGCATCAGCTCCCAGCATCCGAGCCCAATTGCCCATGACGATGTTTTTGAGATCAAATTTCAAGGTAAGACACAAATATGACACATTCTGATACAGTGTTGTGTCACTGTTTCCTTATCATCCTGAAACTCCCATATCACTATCAGCTGTTTATCTCTTCCCACACTTCAATCAACCACCGAGATTGAGCAAATTAATTTCTGAGATCGGTCAATAAAATATGTAATGAAAAGCACATTTGACTCTGAATAGGACAATAGAGAGACCGAGGCAGACCCTGAGTAATCTTGTTATTGATTTTGCACTTCTTAATGCAGTGATTCACTCCTCGTCTCTCTTAAGACTAACAGAGAGAATGCGTTTGTAACGTTAAGGACAACATTAGTAGATGTCGGAAAAAACTTGATGCCCATCTGGTGATGCTAGTGCAAACATATATCGACATTTGATGCAGTTTGTGCTAAAAAATGTAAACAGAACTTCCACATAGGAGTGCAAAGTAAACATCAGTCAGCAGCGATACAACCGGTGTTATTGTTCGGGTTAATCCCTATGTGCATTAAGGTGCAAAGTAGGAAAAAAGGACAGACTGAGACCAGATGTTTTTGTTTGTTTTCTTTATTATTTCAAGACTCCAAGCTGAACGGCGAGGCGGCTAACGCAGCTCTGGCTAATGAAGATTGCCCCCATATTGACCAGGCCATATCTCCAGAGGAAATCTTCAGCCCCAGCGAGAGAGAGCGGCCCTGCTTCCTGGTCACCACTGCTGAATGCCCCAACCACACAGGGGGGAGAGTGAGGAGGGGTACGTACAGTAACAGCCAATCACAGGCCCCCCCAAAACACTGACACCCTGTAGATGGTAGACAGGAAACTCCCTTCTTTGTCTCGTCACTGTGTTTCACCTCAGTTTTTCACAAACACACAATTACACGCAATGACAAACCTCTTTCAACAACCCTCACACACTCTCATAGCAGCTGCTTTTCCTTAATCATCCCGCTGGGGATTGTTTTTATTCTAACCCACAACAGCATATGTTAAAGCCAAGCACAATCACCACAAATGTCAAGAATTAGTGTCAACATCTACATAATATATTTTTTGATACCATAATGTAATACCCCTATTTATTTACCAGTAAGAAAGCTATTTTCGAGATTTATATGATCTAGAATGTTTTATCTTATATGCCTAAGAAAGAATTAATGTGCTACATGTGTTTCATGTATGTATATTTGTTTTAATGATAACTATCATTTGGGATCCTGACTTACGAGTACATTCCTCTTGACCATAACGGTGCATGTATTAAGTGTCTTGCTGATGGGTGCTATCAGTATGGTGAAGGAGCACGACACAATTGGAAGACCGCCAATGTTACATATTATCATAACTTTAAAGATGACATGGCTAATTTTAATTCACTTATTCTAAACTCAGAAAAAATGTTTATATAATTTTTAAAAAAAATTGAATATTGATTTCACTAAAGTGATGGAAGGCTGTGTGCAGTAAACAGCAGACAGTATGAAATTCCACGTGTAGCTGATTATACATTCCCTGCCTGAGGTGCCTACGTTTTCTGAGTTTTTAAAAAAACTTTTTTTACAGTGTTATACTCCAAACCATCCCAATACCACCCAATGCATGCTGTTGTACTCCTAATGCACTCAATGCATGGAGAATAATAATCTGTTTCATGTCTGTGTTGACCTGTTTCTTTGGAGACAAAAACAAGAAAGCAACAGGTGTAGTATTAGGAGTGAGGAGCATCAAGACATTCTGTTATGGATTCAGTGCTGCAGTGTACTCAGAACGTTCTCTGTTTTTCAACTGAAGGTTATGAAAAGCCTTGGAGCCTTAACAGCATGTCTGGCATGAGCGGGGATGCCTCTGGAGTGTCCTCAGTGTCCGCCCTGCCCTGCAGCCCACCCTGTCTAATGCAGCACTCACATTCTCCCATCCCATCCATTATGTAGCATGGTTGAGTAGCAGTCACAATGCCATTGGAAGGCCAGTCCACAGTCCTCCTTATCTTTCCTGTCGAATTTTGCTTTGACACTTGCCTTCACTCCTGCTTTTTTTTTTCCTTTTCATTTTGTTTCTTTATTTTTCAGAAAAAAAATGTATCTTACCTGTGCTTATACTCAAGCTTCCCAAGTGTTCTCCTTGGGTGTGTCATCATATCCTAGAGTAGACAACATTGGCACATGCCACTCTGCATGGGTCACCTCAGTTGCAGACATAGCACTGTTCTACTGCAGGCTAACTCCACCTTTTTTCCCCCTGTGTTTACATCATTGCCTGTTGCTCTGTTGCTTTTGATCTCTCATACTCTTCTGCTAAGAACTTTGATCTCATTTGCTTTTAAAATTTTTGTGTAACTTTCATAAGATGTAACCCCTGCTAATAGTATGCTGGACGTTGATAAAACGTGGCTTTTAAACATATCCAAAAGCTGTTAAGGCAACTCTTAAGTGCTTTGTGCGTTGCAAAGTAGAGACGTTTGCGTTCTAAAGGTGCAATCCAGAGAAGACTCGATGTTAGCTGAGTGGCCATTACAAAAATATTTGAACATGATGTTCATGATGTCCAATGCAATATGGAGATGATGACAATTCTTATGAATACACCTATTGTCAACAGAACTAAAACTGTTCATTTGCATGAATTGCATGTGAAATTATGTTCATCAAGAAGCTTTCTGTAATGCAGTACCTGTAAGAAAAAAACAACACTTTTCTTTGAAAAGCCTTCAGAGCTTTGTCATTTTATGCATTCTGAGACAGCTTTACAAGAGACTCAGTCATAGCAGAGATTTCCATGTAGCTGCCATTCTTTGCCTTTCCCCAAATTCATATATTTATTTTAATGGGGCATCCAACTAAAACAGTTTGATTTAACTTGAACAATCTGGCATAAAGCCAACCAATGCTGTTATGAGCATAAATAGTTTTTATACCTCTATATTTACTGGTAGTTATGCGTTTTTAAACAGTATTAATGATCCGCAGCAAATTCTGTAACTGCTGAAGTGATAAATTGATGCAGGACTGACAAATCATAAAACAACGTGCCTTCATACCTGGTGAGGCAAAGTAAAAGTGAGGAATACATTGACAAGATATTACACTAGTACTCCAAGTGTAGCATCATTACTCCTTATATCATGCTCATAACAGTGTAACAAAAGCTTTATTTTAGAGAAGGGGCACCTTGTACTTTTTGCACCACTATCATACTTTTAATCACTTGGTTATTGTTTTTACAACAGTGAACACATACTGGGATTAAATATTTAGTGGAATGCATAGTACCAAGCAAAAAAGAAAAAAATAGGGAAAAAAGAGCCAAAAATGAGAGAATATAATTCATTCAGTCCACAGCTCTTGTTGTATATTAAAGCACAAAATAATATAAAAGGGGACCAAGCATCGTGATATATGGACTTAAGTTTAGCCAGATGTTACAATGACTACTGCTGTATGGATGTCTCTTAACACAAAACATCAATACTGTTACATGTATTGATACTGTCCCAATAATTATGCACAAGTTTTTCAGGGCACTTTATCAAATTTTACGTAAACCAATCAGAAATGTTAATTTCTATGAGAGGATATAGCAAAGTGATTATAGAAACTCATCTACATATTGTTCTTATTCCAAATGAGCAGAGTTTTACATTTTAAGTCATGTTTTTTTGTGGTAATTGATGAACGTTATATATCAAAAAAAAGAAAAGAAAAAAAAAAAGAAAAAATTGTGACAATTTTATGTGAAGAGATGCAAGTAAATTATATGGTCATGCAATTCAAGTGGGGTAAAAGAAAAAAAGGTACAATACAACCAAGAATCTGATGTGGGTCTACTTGGGGAAAGGTAAATGCATGTATTTTACATTTATGCAAAAGAAAAGTATTCAAATAAAAAAAATGTACATACAAGTCCTTGCATGAAATAAATTTTGTACACAACAAGCGTTTAGACTCCGTTTTTATTCAGCACATGCATACATACATGTTTCTTTTTCTACTGGCTTCACTGCTAGTGTTTTAAGCTGCTGTTTGACCCTCTGTCTACTTATGTTTGGGTCAAAGAGAATCTAACAAAAATGAGGTGACTTTGAGAGCATGATGCAAAGTATACAAACGCATGACAATGACTGAACTACTCTACATCAACCTGTAAAATGCAGCATGATTGGCATGTTTATTAACCGACTCAAGTCCAACCTGTGCATTCAGACAGTAGTTCTGTGTCTGACGCCTTGGCTGAGCATGGGAAGTACATGGTAAACCCACCATTTACCATGAGGAACTAACGGAGCACATTTTCTTTACCTTCCATCATCGCCATCATTTCCACCATTATACATAATTTGTGTAATAATTTATTTTTGTTATTTATTTTTTTATATGTTTATAGAGACCCAACGACAGCACCGGAGCAGACAACCAACAGAGTCAGTTTGTGTTATGAACCATGGTGTACCAACCACTATGTGTATGACCCATAATGGCCCATCACCCACCTGATACTGCTGTAGCATTGTTGTGTGTATTACTTAGTATTTTTAAATGGGTGTGAAAGTGACAACTTGTACATCACGAACTCAGCATAGATGTAGCACTGAGGAAGTTTTGTTGTCAAGCCTTATGTAGCTCAGTATCTGTGACTGGTTACTGTGTTGTAATTTATGTGCCTATTTTTGTGTGTCAGTGCTGTAAATACGCTTTTTATGTGCTGAAGTTGTGTGTACCAATGTTTTGAGTGATCATCAAATATCTGTGTGCTTCTTCTGTTTAAAAAAAAAAAATGTTGCTCCAATTTAAATCATACACCCTTCAGCAAAAACCTGTCACTTGTCATGTCAGCCAGACTTAACAGTTTTGACTTTGCACTGTCATGGTCACATCTTTGTAGACTTTTGCACTTTTTTGCACCAGTGAACTTATAACATTCCTTTGATATGTTTTCAACCATCAAAGAGATAACATCCATAAAAAAAGAACAAGAAAAAGGGTCATGTTTAAAAATAAAAAGCACAACTCTTACCTTGTTATATCGAGGCATTAAAATTTTAAGCTGTGATGTGAGGAATCGTAAATAATTCAGCTGGTAAATGTTAAAATTTTGCTTTGATGAAAATAGACAGCTTACATATAACATATGTTTGTATCACAGCTCAAACATCAATAATTATGTTGTACAGTAATAATTTGATTGACAATCATTTATAATTGGAATATTGTTTTGTTCTGCACATATGCAATTTGGTATACTAGTATGTAACACCAACTATTGCCAAACCATTATCATCATACTGGACAAGTGCCTCTGTTATGCAAATTTTTCTTACCATTCAGGAATACCGCATGATTACTTAATGTACTTTTTACTTTAGTCATCAGTCACTAGCCACTAAAATCTAACATCAGCACAGAACCCAAAAACACCCAGTCACAACAACCCCCTTATGGACCAGCTCCTGAAGCCAAGCAATGAGCATACCTAATTAAAAACACAGGATGACCATTGAGTAGAAAGTACCGATTAATTGTTTGTGTGGAAAAGTTAGTGAGAAAGGACCAACTTTTTACCAAACAACTGCAATTTCACTGCCAACAACTTGTTTAGATCTACCTGCAGTCAGGTACAGCAGATCTGAATCTGCCAACAGAGCTGAACACAAATGAGGGGGATGGTGTATGCAGGTCATTGTTCAACACAAAACTTAAAAAAAAAAAACCCACCACAGCGGCTGTTATTGTGAACAGAACCAACAACCCAACTAGACGACTAATGTGTGCCATTTAGTGAGATTTCAGAGTGTGTGTTTTGAACACCATGATTTCTGTGGTTAGTTATCTCAATAAGGTGTTCGGTGATCGTATTGGTTGGTTTGTTGTTAAGGGATTTTTTTTGTCTTTTTTGAACAATACAGTTCGGACTTGTACAATAAATAGTAATAAATAAAAAAAAACAACAACATAGAAATAATGGTCTTTCAACGAGTGTTGATTCTTTTTCTTTTTTTTCAAACCAATCCTGGTAAAAGCATTTTAATTTTCATTAATGCATACTTTCAGTGATGTTCCACATTTGAGTTGCATAAACCACAATCATAAAACTGAAAAGGAAAAGAGAAAAACAAAACAATAGTAAGTAAATATAAAGCAGAAATGAGCCTCTCTGCATCTTGGTAATGCCTTTGACCTTGTCTCTGGCTTAAGAGATGCACTTGGTACACAGGTGCTGCACTGCAGATGTCTCCTACTTATAAATATGTAGGTTGGGTCATTGAGTTCCTCCCAATACAGGTCAAATATGAAAGTGGGAGAAATTAGATAAATAGAAGATTAAAGAATATGTCACAGAATGACAAGAACATTGCCTAAGTGACGGACTTTTTGAAAAAGAATAAAAATACAGATCTGTATGTGTAAGTGGTAAATTATACAATGACAGAGATTTTCAGGATTAAGTGCGAGGATTGATGACCTCCTGACACTCAAGATCCCAGCAATAAAACCACTGACATGGGAAGATAGAGCTTTAGCACCAGTCCAGTCCATCTTTCATATGATCCACAGCAGCTTCAGTCTGGAAGACTAACATGGCAGGTGGACCAGCAGCCCAAGGCGCGGCCATCTCCTCTATCATGTCCATCAAAGTGACAAGCAGGCCAGAGAAATGATGGCCTCTGCTATAGGCAACATAACTCAGGCTGCGTCTAACTACATCAGAGAATTTATCACCACAATACTTTGAAGTCTGACCTGTTCAAGTAGCCTGGGTGGCTTTTTAAAAAGTGAAAGTTAATGCAATCAAGGGCACTTAAAATGATTGTATGTGGACTTTTACAAAGTACCAACAAGCCACTGAAATAATAATGCTGTAATACCTTTTTTTTTGTTTTTTTAAGTCTCTGATTGTCAAGCTGAGTAATGTCCCTGCTCCAGTATTATTCAGGTGGAGTTAGAGGTCTGTCTTCAACCAGTTGTCGCAGTGCACACTGCCATAGAGTGTCCAGCTCCACAGCCAATGAGAATAGGTCTTAGATCAGAAACGAGCTGAGGATGAAAGATATCAGTCTGCGAACCGTCTCCACACATCCCGTGTTCATTCCAGCCCCATGAGAGGAGACACCCGCCTGAAAAGGAGAGGGGTCATGGGTCAGTGAAGCTGACAGGAGATAGAGGAGGCAGCAGAAGTGTACAATGTAGTTTAAAATTGGTAAAGTAGGGGTAAAAAAAGAAAAGAAAGAAAGGCTGCAAGCAAAAACCAAAACCAAAACAAAGGGAAAAGTAAAACCATGATATCACACAGAGCTTCTCTGATCAAAACACTGACACTTGGCCAGTAATAAAGCCTCCCCTGCTCTTCACAGCTGGTGAGCATGTTGGTGGGTGTGGTCAGGTCTGCACCACAGAGGAGACACGTGCCATGGCAACACAGTTACCTAATAGGCTCCATTGCCATAGCAACAGAAGCGAGCTTGCTTTCTCAAGGGTAACACATCTTCAAGCTTTCCCCATTCTGTAGTTGTATGTCTTTCAAGTCATGTTTTCATTTATGTCAGAGTGGTTTCTTTGTCTCTCTGTTTTCAGCCTGTGTCTCTCAGAATCAGCAGCATCAAATATTCAGATTTGCCAACAGACACATATGCTTTCACCAGTTAACATACCAAGATATGCCAGCAGCTCGTCAGTGTGACATTCTGCCAGATACAGCTTACGCATTACAAACACATTTAGTCCTGTCTTTGAGATAATGCATGGATCTATAAGTAGACTGCATTTGGCATGATCTTTGGTTAAGTCTATTCAGTAAACAGTACATTCCCATTTGGTGAAGTTGATGTGTTGAAGCTTTATGCTCATTGGGGGAAAAATGCCTCATTTTGGTGCTGTGCTAAATTCATGGATACACTGACTAGAGTAAAGCACATCAGTGTCTCCATGGCAACAAAGTGCCTGCACAAATTCTGCTCAACAAAAGGATAAAAATCAAAGAACTCAAACCAAAAGCCATTTCCTGGTAAACAAATCCGGACATTGACTTTCATATTTGACAGTATAAAATCTCTCACCTAATTAACAGCACCACAGTGGCATAATCTACAGGATTTGCCTCACTTTTAGCCTGACTTGCATGAGCCTACAGGTACAAGTAAAATCTAATCTAAGATGTTTTTCTTCCTCAGTCCCATTAAGTTTAAGTATTCACATCAAAATTTTTCCTCAGATTGGAAGAGCTCTTCCCACAGAGTGTTTGGCCATCTCCCGCCTCTGACCACCGATGATGAATTTCACACACGTGGAGCACTTGCTCAGGTGCAAATGGGCATGGGCTGAGCAAGCAACAGATATCATAAGCAGCATGCAATGCTCTCCGTTCCTTTCCGCCTGACCTACTTCAGCACCAGAAATAGCAGCACTCAGGTCTATGCTTCCAATCCCGTTTTGCTATTTCATTGCTCCTGCCACCACGCTCGAGTCAGGAGGAGAAAGAGGAGAGCATGGCAGAGGAGTGAGGTGTTGGATGTTCGCACGAGTCCTACCTCTACTGGTCCTGCTTTCATTTCGTTTATTAGAACTTCTGAGAGTAAAGAGCGGCGCTTTCTTACAACTGTTATTATGGAGAGTTATTAAAAATCCCCATGTATATTGGCATTTGCTTTATCCTTATTTTGATGATTAGAAAATTGAAAGTGGGTGGCATGGATGCTTGTTCTGTAGCAACAAGAGCTATGTTCAATGGTTCAGTGTTCTCTCTCTACTGGAACCTTCTGCTTGCATTTCAGTGTTCATATGCGGTATTTTTATTCATGCTGATGTAAAAAACTGGGTCAGTGTTCAAAATTTAATGTCAAAGATTTTACATCCAAAATGTTTCATATTGTTAGATGGAACTACGGAAAAGCAGGGGAAATTTACTAAGCCTGCAAAGAATAAAAACATGTTTATTCTCTGTGGAGTTCTGATAAAGAATTACAAACACACATTTGTCTGTTTTTATTAAGTCCTCATGGAGGGATGTGGTCGCTGCAGAGTCTATCTTCTCCAACACTTATGCAGGTAGGAGGAAACTGCTCTCACAAAGTCACACTGGAAAAGCATGCCTGGAAACATGTGTGTAGTGTGGTCAATTAGGCTCTTTTACAGGTCTAATCGCCTCAGTCATTGATACCCATCTATCCATGCTGTAATTACTTCCTGATGCAAAGGCCACAGAGCAATGAGCTGGCCTCAGAAATCCTCAGCAGCTTCACTAGGATTAATGTCTTTAAAACTACTGTTTAATTGTAATGTATTAAACATTTCCCTTTCTAATTCCTCAGTAACATGAGAGGGATGGATTGATATAGGTCCTTTTCCCCTATGTGCTTTCATTGCTCCTTCATGTAGTCAGAGCCAGTCATGCCGGGCCATAAGGAACGTCTAATGTTTCAGCCATGAGCACTTAAAGCAACCAATAAAGTCCTTTTTCGGGCACAACACAAAACATTAATGGCTCCATCAGTCTGACATTGTACTTCTTTTTTTATTAATGTTCCTGCCAGCTTTAATCAGAAATATTTGTCCAGCCAGTGTTACAAATACAGTGTTAAAAATAACACTTACTGGCTGTTTACTTGAGAACACCTACAGCATAGTTGTCGGCAGCTCATTAAAAATATGATTCTTTTTACTGAACTTAATTAACGTCATCACTGTCAGTACTGTGGGAGATGAGAAGCTGCAGCATGATTTAACTCAAAAAAGCTGTAAGCTCTCATGATTCCAGCTTTCCAATAACATGTCCTTCAGCCAAAACAATCACAACACCCTAACAATCATGTGGCATTGTGTTAAACAAATGGCTGTAGATGGGAGCAGTCGATAATGTTGCAATAGCGTCAGAAAGCAGCTCAAATGCTATTTAGCATATGTTTCTATTGTTCATTTTGCCCAGGTGTTGGAGAATAATGCCTAAGCTCTGCAGCTAATTGTAGAGAAAACATTGGAGAAGGAAAGTTAGAAAAATTATGTTATTTATTTATGTGATAACACAATTTTTATGTTACACTGAACAACTGATCATTAAAAACAAAAACAGCTACTTTTGTTAATATACAGGAGCAGCAGTTCAGACTTGTACCAGGTTGAAAGTGATACGCAAGCGTTGCAAATAATTTTCCAAGTAAATGTTACATTCAACCTAGTACGATTGCTGTTGCAAAAAAATTACAAAAACACACCAGGTTGTTCGCTGAGACACCACATCAACATCCGCAGTTGATGTCGGATTAGTAGAAAGCAGTGTGTGTGGGTGAAAGGGGATTTTCCTTCTTTATTTTATCATCCCACTGCCGTTGTGAATTGTCTATTATGTAATGAAAAATGTTAAGATTTTGAAGGAATACACTTACCAACTACAGCAAGGTTATGTTCAGATCCACAAGCGATCTAGAGAGAAAATGATTTGAGAAATGTAGTTAAAATACACATTGAATGCAAAAAAAATCCCAACAAAAACCACTAATTTAAGATTGTAATACGAAGGGATTATTATGCTGTCATGGATACATAAGTAACTCTGTTAAAACTTCCTCAAAAGTGGAAGAAAATTAAATATCTGAATGAAATATATCAGATATTCTATGTAGAATTTCGATGATACAAAGCAGAAACTAAGTTTTGCTGGGGGACTGAATGCATCTATTTCAGGTGGCTATACAGCCTTTCCATTCTGACCAAAATCTTCTACAATTTCATGGCTGATTCCCTCCTCCACTTCCATAACTGTGACAGGAATCAAAGGAATGTATTAAATATGTTTACATTTAAATTATAATTAAATACCGCTTTCCTGCACATTCAATCTATTTCTTTAACACATAACTACTTTATGAGACAATGTTTGGACTAAAATATTCATTTATGGTAAATTATAAAAAATACCTACTGATTTTGAACCAAAGGCATATTTTCATCTGTTCCACCAAATATGTTCACACGTCTCCTAAAAATTTAGCTCATTTAATCTTTTCTTTGTGGTTGCAGTGTTAAAGCTCTGAAAGGGATGATAAGATTTACAGTCCTATCATCTTGCTTTTTACTTTCCACAAACACACACACGCACACACACACACACAAGGTGACTGTGCTTTGACATTCGCTAACCCTGCTGCAATGATCTGTGAGCAGTGCAAGAATGATCCAGCACTTGCCCCCGCCCGACCCTGACATCCACTTTATTGACAACAATTTCCTCTGATGCATTCAGGCCCTCAGGTTAATGGCTGCAATCCTAATGCTCAAAAATAATTGCACTTACAAGAGAAAGATGTCTGCCTTTACTAAATCTACTGTAAGTGGTCATCTTCCTGCTGGAATAATAACATTATGTGTCGTGCATGAAGGATATGGTGAAGCAAAACATTAAGAAGCATCTTTTAAGGAGCATCGTGTTTCTTCCCATACTAAACAACCCTCAGCTATGATTTTTATCTGTAGTTGTGTGCTGCCCCCTGCTGGACTGCTTTAGACATTTAAAATTCAAGGCAAAGCAGAGGTGAAAAATAAAAGGCACACAAGCGTTCTTGACAGCAAAATTCCTTGACTGATTTAATTAGCAGAAGTGTGGTATCCTGAAATATTGTACCTGTGTTGCTCCGTGAAGGACTCTAACTTCCACTGGAAGCCAAACCTCCCTAGCTTGGCTAACGCCTCCAGCTACAGATGCAGCTGACTGCTGCTCTGTGCTTTGACTGGCTGAGACTTGTCGGCCCAGCTGGCCATAATCTCCTCTGCCCCATGTGAAAACTCTACCACTCTCTGAAATAGATTTAGAACAAGTTGATCAGATGCAGCAACCAAGCAGTAAATCCTGCTAAAACTGGTAAGAATCTCAGAATAAGATGTGCTATTGTGGTCATTTACCTGTTTGAGCAACAATGTGAGTCCAGCCGCTCCACACATTCACAACTTTCTCTTTATTCAACAAAGACCTTCTCAGAAGAGCTGGAGATGACAAGTAGGGCTCTGACATGGTCAGCTGGCCACGTTTGTTGTTTCCCCACAGAAATAAATCACCTTCTTCTGCAAACATGACATAAACAATCTTACTCTTCATCCAATGGAAGCAACAGCAGAAAAATAATCAAGGCACTGCACAACAAATTCCAGGACAGAGGGCAGACTAGACATGACATATGCGCCTGACCTGGAACACAACTCACTATAAAAGAGGATTGCAAAATGCATTACATATTTGTTCTAGGATTACAGCCACACTGTGTTTGTCCTTGCTCCTAAAAGGTCTGAAAATATTCAACACAACATGAATTTTTGTACGAAGTAAACTTTGATTCTTGTCCATGTTAGTCAGCTCCATGAACCGGTCGGATTCCCTACCTGTAAGGCACACACAGTGAGCTGAGCCTGCTGCTACCAGGTGTGATTTCCTTTCATTGAGACCTGCAGGGTGAACATAAACATCTGTCACCTATGTAAGTCACTAGTGGAATCACTTATATATCAAGGTTTTAAATACACTGTTCTCTGTTATTTCTGCTAAGAGTACCATACCTGGCACCAAACAGGGAACCTCAGAACAGAGATGTGGTGGAACAGGGTGTGGACTGAGAGCCCGCTTTGCGTGACTGAAAAGACCAGTTCCCCACTGATACACACAGCCTGAGTCTGAAAATCAAACATAAAAACAGTCAAAAACAGTGAGCATTCAATCCGTAAAAGATTAATGGATTGACTGCTAAATGTAAAAAATGTATGTATATATATATATATATATATATATATATATACACACAGTATATATACACACAATTTATGGTGGTACATTACCACTAACTGCAAGTGCGTGTCTGAGTCCTGCTGCTACACTCACTATAGTTGTCTTCAGACTCTGAAAACAAACAGTATGACAGCATCTGGTTTTGCAAGACCAACCAGTAAGAAAAAATGTGGTTTCTAGAAATTCTAATTTACTATAGACATGATAAATTATCAAGACTGACACTTCATCAGGGACAAACTACATACATACACACACTACTACTTCTAAAGCACATGCTCACCTCAACAGCCAGCAGATCTGCAGTGTGTGTGACTGTCTGTCCGACACCCAACTGTCCAAATGCATTGGAGCCGCATGCCAGTAGCTGACCACAGTCTATTATTGTGACAAAAAGAAAAAGAATGGATGAAATATTCCGTTTTTAATTCCTAGCAGTGCAATGGTCTGCTTCTTATTACACGTCAACACCAGAGATTTTCGGAAGAGGGACCGGACAGTTCGGTCTGGTCTTCTTCTGCAGTTGCTGCTCACGTAAGCACATCACTGCAGGAGACTTGTTGGGGGAATTGTGAAAGAGGATCCAGAGGTGTGGGGTTGTCTAGCTGTCTAATAGGCATAGAAGGCACCATGTGATGTCGACGGCCGACTTGAGCTTTGTAGACATTTGCACTGTCACATGCCACTGCTCCAAAACAGCTCTAAAATATTTCAGGGCTCCAGTGCATGTGTCAAAGCAGCTTTGCAGAGGATAAACAATCTGCCAAGAATTGCTACGGTTTAAAACAGCTTGGATTTCTTGGAATGCAAGACTGATGGAAAATAGTCTCCTTTTTATGACATGAAAGAATTTGTGTCATCAAACAGATTTATGACCAATATTTATCTTAGGAACAACTTAAGCAGCAAAACTCTATAAATATTTATGGCATGCACAAATCTTACCTCTGAACAAAGTCTTCACTGCGATCGCTATGATCTAATCATTAAAACTTTTGCTGTCATATGAAGGGAAATTGCATCTATTTAAACTTTTTTGAAATGTACAGACAAATGTATGTGTGTTATAAATGCAATTCTATGGGGCCTGCTTAAACAGGATTATTTTCATGCTAAGCAGATTGGATAAATTAGACATGAGGACTTGACCTGAAATAATTTTCAGTAGAAGTACAGAGTTTAAGCACAATTTAAAGGATATTTTTAGAAATGAATATGTGGTGTGAAAAAGGGCTATGTGCTCACCAGTAAGAAGCAGGGTAAAGTCCCAACCACAGGCTACGTTTGTGACTCTCTGATTCAAGATGGAACAGAGTTGAAGAGTTAAGATGTCTTCATTGTGGCCAAGTCCCAGCTGGCCCCTGTTATTCTGTCCACACACGAACACTTCACCGCTGTCTGTGCGACACATAGCACACCATAAATATTTTTATTATATGTAATGTCATATTATCAAATCTTTGTTCATAGAGCAGTTAAAAAAAAAAACAACAAGGCTGACCAAAGTGTTGTACAGTAAAAAATAATAAATGTAAAAACAAACCGGAAATTAAAACCAAGTTGGCTTTTACTAAGTAACCCACTTAACATAAAAGTAATTCTTTTACAGCACATGAATGAAATGAAATGTGCACTGACCTCTGTAAACAGATTTATTTGAACAAATATGAAACTGAGCTGATTTCAAATGTTTTTTTGTTTTGTTTGTTTGTTTTTACATACAATGCATGCGAAGTTTCCCTTTTTCTTGTGCTATTTCATGTATAACATTAAGCTGTTTAAATAACGTTATGATAAGTTTAAAGATATTTGTGTTTGTTTTGACATTTGTGGCGTAGGCTACCCTGTTTGGCAAAATTAAATAAGGACAAAGCTACAATACCTGCTAATGATAAGTAAACCCATCAGTTTATTTATTTGGCCAGGAGGAGGCACCATATCCTCAGACATAGTTTTACCATGCTGAACATGTCGGAAGAAGTTTGAACAAGTTGATAAAAGTCTGAATTTGAACAGTAACTCACCGGTAATAGCCACGGAGTGTCCCCCACCGCCAGCGACAGTCCGGACGGCTCTGTTTTGTAGTGCAGCGTTATCAGAGAGCCGAGGGACAGACTGGTCCTCCACATGTCCCTGTCCCAGCTGCCCGTAGCTGTTAGCCCCCTGACAGAAACAACACGAAACACTCACCAAACAAGCAAACAACTGTATGTTAAAGTAACCGCCAGACAAATATTATTGACTGGTTCTGAACTTGTACGTGGGAGCTAATTAGTTTTATTGCTAGTCAAGCTAACGTTAGCTGACGTGCGACACTAACGTTCTGCATTAACGTGTCATTTGGGGCGTGGTAAGTACATGAGACAGTTTAAGTACACGATCAGACGTATATAACTTTCGACAATTGAACAGTGACAATAAAACAAACTTACCCAGGAATGTAAACAAAACTGCAGCCGTGAATGTGTTTCCATGGGGAACCAAGCAAATGCGAGCAATATCATTTACGACACTGTCGTGAGACATGCTATCGCAAGGTCTGACTCGCTCGCATGCGTACAGCACCAAAAATGTGCATATGTCGAAGTGAACCTAAAAATTTACCAGACAGGTGTCGTGCCATGTCACTTATCCCCGTCAGAATTGTATCCCCTGGCGCGGGAGCGCGCACAGTCGTTCAGTAGCGTATGCTTGCCTTACAAAGCTGGATTTCACCACGTAAACAGACAAAACAAAAGCATACAAGTTGATTGAATTATTGTGTTGGAATTTTTGTTGTTTCTGTGAGGTTATGCAAAGTTTCTTTTAGCATTAAAAACCATATTTGTTTCGATTTTACCGTAAATTGACTATTTTTTCTCTGACGAATTTATTAGAGATCTGGTTTTCAAATAATTCAGTTCACCCACTTAACAGTAAAACAACCACGCTATATCCCGAATTATCAACTTCCAAAATCACGTTTTTCGTAACTATTTAACAATATCTTTATGTTGCCATACACCATCACAACTGATGTTGTAAAGACATTAATAAAGAAGTTCATAAATAATAAGCGATCCGCGGATCCAGAAAACCTGATTGTTTCACGCCCCTTTGCTCAGTGACTGACGCGAAATACAATGGAATGCAGAACTTTGCATTATTCAGTACCTTTATTTCCCATTTCCATGACAAATGGTCTATTTTTGAAGGCTATATCAGATCTTGAAAGCGATTTCCTTAAGGAATAAATAATACTTAGTACCAGAAAGCCTTTGCACTTATAGTATTTCTAAGGTGGCCTACCAGGAAGTTAATCCATCATACCGCATACAGTCTGTCATGTCGTCTTTCAAGCTCAGTCTGTTTTCCAACACAAGGTGTTTTGCACACACCTGATCGTATTTTATAAATTTAGTAAATATGGAGAGGTTTACACTTTCTTCACAAAAATTGGAAGCAGGTGGAACACATTCTAGCAGACTGAAAATAATTGTCGCTAGAATCTGTAACCTCTACAGATTATCTACAGGTGAAAACGCATGATGGTAGGATACCATCAGATTCTCAGATTCTGGTAGACTGAAAAGGCTGGTTCCAACTTTTGTGAAGAAAGTGTAAACCTCTCCATATTTACTAAATTTATGAAATATGATCAGGTGTGTGAAAAACACCTTGTGTTTGTAAGGCGATCATACGCTGCTGAACGACTGTGCGCGCTCCCGCGCCAGGGGATACAATTCTGACATGGGTAATTGACATGACACGACATAATTTCTATTATACTTTCAGAACAATGAAATAAGAATCAGGCATTCCACATTAGGTAATTAGGATTGAAACCTCCTTAGGAAGTGAACATGCTGGAACATGCTTCCTCTGTCATATTGTTCTTCAAACAAATTCAATCTAAGAGCTCACTGTTCAATGCAAAAATGAGTCTATAGCAACCCAAAGACTTAATCTTAGCATCAGCAGGTTACGTTTGCAGCTGCTGATGTCGAGTGCATGTCTGTAAAATCTGACAGATATTGCACACATTTGATTTGCACAGAATAAGTGCTTTTAAAACGTTTTTGCTCTCCACAAGGAACATCAGAGCAAAATTACCGTGTAACATCAGCAAAGAGCAGACTTTTTGGAACAACGCACTTTGAGAAGAATTGAAGAGTTGTAAATCCACAGGTACACTAGTTATGATTAGTGCAGAACAAAGACATACTTTCAGGAAGAGAACATCATACTTTACTAACTGTAAAGTGTGGCGGTTAAGTAATTTCTATTTAAAGCAGCTATAGAAATTTCAATTTCCTTTTCTTGTTTTATTTGTCAGAAATGCAGGAAATTGGTTAGGTGATTTATTTTCATGTGTAAATATGTAAATCAAAATACAGAGTATAAGACACAAAAAGAGTTAGTACAATTTTGACAAGCTTGGAAGATCCATATTTGGTATACCCACTGCTTCTTGAACCCTCTTAGAAAAGCTTTCTTGTATTTTTTTTCCTCTTCTTTGGAGTTTGGCTGGATTTTGCTCTTTAAGGATGATCCCACACTGCCTCAGTAATGTTGAGGATTCTAGATAGGATTCATCACTCCACAGGACGTGTAGCCTCTCAGTTTGAGTCCATTTCTTTTGTAATTTAGCATACCTTAGCTTTTCTTTCTCTTTTCCCTTCCTTATCAATGGCTTCTTGACAGCCATCCTTTCATGGAGACCATTTCTGGCATGGGTGAACAGTAGATGAATCAAGTGACGCATCTCTCAAAACAATTGTCAGGTTTTTGCTGTGTTTTTTTTCTTATTTCTGAAGGACATCACTTTTAAATATCCATACTGTTCATCTACTGCATATAGTTTTCTGCTAATAGCTCTTTGTGATTCAGTGTTGGTGCAAAAATAGTTTTTTTTCCATATCTGTGTTACCTTTGGCACTTTCCATTTGTGCAACTCAAGATATGGGACCAAATTATGATTCTTTGTGTCAGACTTCTGGTAACAAAGTGCCCAGAGATATCACTTAAAACTGGTTCTTTGCAAATTTGTCTGTTATGTGTGACCTACACTGGTTTATCCATTGAGTGATGTGCCATTTTTTATTCTTAATTCATAGGTAAATGGTAAGAGGCTAAAAAACCAAAACAACAAAAACATTCTTCTGAAAATGGTCAGGTACGAGGATTGGACAGAACATAGAGAAAAATTGGAAAACTTCCTGAAGAACTATTTATCAGTTTAAGACCACTTTGAAATATTACAAAAAGTCTGACTCCTTGGAAGCAAAATATGAAGAAATGAGAGATGGCTCAAAATGTTTGAACAGTTCTGTAATATTTCTGAGGGTTAAGCTTACTTTTTTCCCAAACGTATGTGGTATTCATAGTTTTGTAGTTTTAATGGGTTTAAAAAAAAGGATAGAGAAAAAAATTGAAGACACAATGGATATTTTCATTATATATTATTTTTCAGTTTGATACATAACCTACTCCTATTTCTATATTTCTTTACAGTAGAAAAATAATGTTTTGATTTCCAGAGTACTACAGTTATATTCACTTCAAGAGGAGGTATTCAAAATTATCACTGTAAAATAAACTGAAAAAAGGGCCAAATCTGTCACAATTATGAAAGCATCCTTATAACACTAGTGTTTTTAAATTTTCACTTTCATCATTTTTTTTCCACAGCACACAAAAGAGAACATGATACATACACCAAAAGAATAAAAACAAGGTACATTTTTATAGATATCACTGAAATGACGATGAATAAATTGTAAAGAAGAATGAAGTTAAATACAAAAAAGGTCACATGATCATACACAACAGCAGCTGACAGGAAGAGGAAGAAACCACACAAGTATTTGTAACAGCTAGGGGTGTTATAAAAGTGTACTGAAGTACCATGAAAGCACGTTGATTGTTTGCAATACAGAATCCAGTACAATCCAGGTAAAATGGAAGCAAAATAGTGCCTCAGATTAAGCAGCTCTTTGGGTTTTTTGAAACATACTGACATTAAGGGGCTAAACATACCTACTGCACCTATTAAATAGCGTCAGCCATATACAATACAGTGGAGACGACAGAGCATTTTGTCATAAAGTGATGCACATTCATTGTACTGATGAAGAGCAAAACACGAGCAATAGATATCTACAGTAGTGCTGGGGATGACATGGCAAGCATGGAAGGGCTGTAGATCGTTATTTCAGATGAACTGTGGATAGTCAGACACCCAGCTGTTTGTTCAGCCGGCTGAGTGCATCACCCACAATATCAAGCTCATGTCGAAGCTCCTCCACCACGCTGTTGATGCTGGGAGTGTCCTTTAGTACATCCACACTCTGGGTGTAGGGGTTGTATCGGACTGTGAAGGGGCGTTTGATGGTCTTGGCAAACTCCCTAAAAAAAACATGAAACAGATATTTAATCATTTGTAAAACAACATAGTAGGCTAGCTAGGTACTTCATTACCATTAAGTTAATGACAGAACAAATAATAGCACCTCATCTTGACTTTGGCCTCCTCAAAGCTGTCTGACACAAAGTAGACGTCTTGAAATGTTGTGATGATGCATTCTTGCTTGGATGTAACTTTTGGGTCAAAAGGCATTATCCTTGCATTACCAGAGAGTGCATGCTGTATGAGAGAAATATGGTGTAAATGTTAAAAAAAATTCTGGTTAATCATCCAGTATAAATTTATCCAAAATGACAAAATCAGTTAGACCCAAAAGAGATGGTTCACTCTGCACAATTAAATAATGTAACATTTTACAGCTTTTCAGGCAATTCATCTCCAGGTACATGATTGGAAGATGTCAGAATTAACACTGTATATTGTGTTGCCTTCTGTATGGGTGTGTTTTAATGCCTTTACCTTAAGCTCACTGATAGATGACAGCAGTCCAGCTCCATATGCCCGCAGCTGCCCCTCCTGTTTGCATAGGCCAAACTCCACCGTGAAGAAGTAGCACTGCAGAACAAGATTAGACATAAGCAATTAAATTGATGTTTGGGGATTTCTAATATCAGATATCTTTGGGAGATGCCTTTAGTCGTGGTACTCACTGTAGCCAATTTCTGAACTGAGTCATCTGAGGCCCCGAGTGAAGCAAGACCAATCTCCTGAGAAAACTGGGCAAAGCTAGGCTCTGCTAGCAGCGGCACGTGACCCAGCAGCTCATGGCATGTGTCCCTTTGTAGTGAAAGGTAACAGAATACTTAGACCAATAGCTTTGTACAAGTAACACCAAGCGTTTGGTTTTTGTAGTGATTATTACTCACGGTTCTGGGGTGTACAAGGGATCGGAGCTGTGTCGCACATACTGGGTACAGTGGAAAACACGGAAGGCCAAACCAGCTAGGAAGTCACGTGGGGACAGGTAACCTGCCACAGGTCTGATGGTAAATCCAGTTCGTTCTGAAAAGATATTTGAAACATATGTCAGTTTTTCCATCTAGAAAAGTGAAAAAGAGAGTATTTGATTTAAAAAAAAGAAGAAGAAGAAATTAAAACCCACCTCTAAGGAAGCGTGAGACATCTTCCAGCTGAGGGATATTGCCCTCTCCACATTCACAGTATTTGGACAGCAGTGGCAGGTTCTTCAAGTATTCCCGGCAGGCATGAGTAGGATACAACTTGTTGAGCTCCCTGTACACAACTCCCCAAGTCTTCACTTCTTCCTCTGTGAACTCAATACGAGGGATGGGGTCTCCACTGGAAAAAAGACAGAAGAATTCTTTAGGTATCAAGTGAAACTGTTCAGATTTGGAAAATATTAGTTTAAATATGTAGAAACATACTGTTTGTAAGCCATAGCAAGATCTGCAAAATACTTTCGCCTTTTCCGGTACACATTGTCCTTGAAACCCTGATAAAGAAAACATACAATTATGATTACATGTTTCATATTACTGGACTTTGTTTGCTTATTTATTTATTAGATTTTTTTCTAAGGAAAACAGAAGATCTGCTACTGTACCGGATGGTCAGCATCCAGTTCAGAGCCATACATCAGAACACGGTTAGCACATTTGTCCAAGTCCGCAATTTTCTTTGGAAACCAAGGTACCTCATACATATCTGAAAAAATAGGAAAATCTTTTTTTTTTTACAATTAATCAGGTTTGACGTGATGTATATAACACAGGATTCAGAGAGTTTCAGTTGTTCCTGTCTCACCTTCCTCTTGTAGACAGGAGTTATCTGGAGGGTCCATGTCCACCACGTTCACATGCTTTCGAAGCAGCTGGATGATTTCATTCAATTGTTCGTGGTTGCTGTCGCAGTCTACAAAAATCTCAAACTCAGAGTTGCGTTTTTTGGATTTTCTGGACTCAATGTGTACAAGATTGACATGGTTTTCCTGCAAGGAACAATGAGAAGCATTTTCAGTTTACCTAATGTAGCTTAATTATCTCTGTGATAGCCAAATAAGTCAAGGACAGTTACTGATGGACACAAAATAAACATAAAATGATATCTTATAATGTGGGTACTACATTTTGACTGAGTCCATTAATAAACAGTGAGAGTTATAAATTGACCATACTTGGAAAAGTTTCAGTGCCTTCACGAGTCCTCCCACTTCATTCTTGAGGGAAAAGATGATTGTTGCTCTTCCTTTCTCTGATGTATTCTTCTTTTCAGTGTTTTCGTCAATCTTTGTGAAAGTTGATTTATTTATCTGCAAATAATAATGACAGGTTGTTAGACATGAATCTTCCCAGTGTCATTACCAAACCATAGAACGACTACTAACTACCAACACCATAAAATATGCAACTGATTTGATTCACATCTGCATCAAGTTCACCTAATGCACTTGTTACAACTGAACCAAAGCTTAAAGTACTTAATGACGTGAATGCCCAACTTCTAATCACTGAAGATCATCTACCGATCCAAAAATCCTTTGAACATCTTGTCATATTGCATCACTCGCATCAAGTAATCAGCACTGAGGGTAAGAGTCAAAGGCATAAACTTGGCGGCATTTGTAGACAAATATTTCTAGCACACTGAAAAAGACGACTAAAAAAAACTCAAAAGTAGATTATCCACTATTAGAAAATATTCAGTGTAAATGTAGCAGATGCCACTCAAAACCAGAACTTTGATTAGAAAAGTAAAGTGAACAACGAACTTGTCCCTTTCAGCACCTCGGACAGCGCTCTCACGTTGACGCATGGTTGCACACGCCAGGGGAAAATTCATATAATCCTGTGTTAGTCTGTAGAAGTGGGACTGCCAACAACACAGAAAAGATAATCTGTTTCAACTGACTGCAGCGTTTTCTCGGCCCCTTTGCTTGGGGCACACAGTTAAGACAACAATTCAGAAGCACAAAAAGTTTAAACTTTCTATCAACTTATCGCACAAATTTATAAAACGCCCTTGCAGATCGAGGGTAGTAGACCTAATAGCCGGGCACCTACAAGAATCAGTGAAAGTAATTTCAACCGCTTCCTACCATATTTCGTCCTTCAAACATTGTGTAGACAGCGCGGCAGACCAATTTACGCTGAACCCTTGTTGGCAATAACCCTGAAAGCATTAGTGCATGGAGACTGGATCAGGACGCTCGCTGGGGTCAACTCTTTGCGTCTCGGTTTAACGAAGATGAACTTGTCTCTGTCTCAAAGAATCGCCTTACAGCAATCTCATTTAGACTGCGGGGAAGCCTATTATTAGCTCCCTGCAAGATGAAATCTTATCAGACTTTAGGCAGCGCTTAATCACCAAGGCAAACATGTTTGGGCCCAGCGAAGTGAGATACAAGTAGGCTATTGTAAATCCCCCCCCCCCCCCTCTTCCTTTTTTGTTTTTGATAGACCAATCAACTTTGTACACGTTAAATCAACACATATTCTTATTTATTTATCTATGTATTTATTTATTTATCTATTTATTTATTTATTCATCCATGATTGTCTAGGACGTTCTCTCTTCCTCACGTGATTTGATTTGCTGCAAAAGCCATTTAGGGTTATTGCCGTCCGTTTTGATAGGTAGGACACAATGTCAAATATTATGAAGCCTCAATGAAATGACGTGTTTTTAATCTGTTTCACTGTAAATCAAATCGGAATATGTGCAGTTGATAATGCAACATATCAGTCTAGATTTATAGTGTGTAGCTCATCCTTCAGGACGATGCAAGCTTCTTGTTCACGTGCCAAATTGAGACACCAGACAATGTAGGTTCACCGGTTTATCTTTTATAGAAATCGGTGACAGACACAAGCGAAGCAATAATCGGTCTTTTAGAGAAAATCGAAGGTATCCGCATTCAACCCTCTTAAACCTCTGACGTTAACACTATAAGAAAACGGCTTATATTAATCTGCATTGACGACCAAAGTGGAGGCTTAAGATGAGCCGAACCGCTCGACCCACCACTGTCAAGAAAAATTCTATAAAATGATACTCAACCCATTTACTCTCCTTATTTGTATTCACAACAAAGTTCTCCTCGTGTAACACTAAGAATTGTCGTACTGTTGCATATTTGTTCAAATAATCTAGGCCTAGTTAAAACTACAATTCTTTCTTTTCTTTCCTTTTTGTGCCTATTTTACTGACGCAGTTCTTACCTCATTGTTCAGCAGTTTTTCCTCAAAGCCAATGTTCATGGAGTCAAAAGATCTTCCTCTACGTGGTCCTTCAACTTTGTTTGAGTACATGTTAAAGTGCACCAGTTTATTTAGCCTTTTTTTAACCTAAATCTTACACCGCTATATTATCTAAATAACTTTTTCTCCGTAAAAGGGGTTGTCTACCCCGAGAAGGAGTGCGCTTTGCTATTTAACCATCCCGAGAAACAGGAGGGGGCAATAATCTCTCCCACAGCAGCAAATGGAAAAAGAGCAGCACCGCCCACGTCATTAGGACAAAAGATGTCTTTTTTTCCAGCCAAAGGCTTGAAACGGCTTCAATGAGATCAATCAACCCAGATTTTAAGAGAACAGAATGCACAGTTAAGCTGGATTATTAATAACACTTAAGAGGAATAATAATATAAAAAGGAGCAGCTTTATAAATCAAAGCAATATTGACTTTGTTAGTTTTAACTGTATAGAAAGCATCTAATAACGTATCAAACATAGAAAATATGGTATGATGTTAAAATTGAACACATTCATTTTGAACACAGATCTGAAAAGTTAGTGTGGGCTAAGATTTCTTAATATTTTGCATAAACAATTAATGTTTTCTTGTTTATTGACTCCTTCACAGTAAAAAAAGGTCAAGGTTTAAGAGGATTCAAGTGCAGACCACCTGCTTCCATTCCAATGATCCAAACATGATCCCCTCCACCCCTTTCAAAATCCATTCCTCTGCTCCTTAAGTACCTCTGGCCTCTTGTGCACATAAGACACATAATCTGCATGTTTTCTTTTCTTTAACACTGTTCACCTTTTAATACGATCAAAACAATCAGTGGAAAAGGCTTTCAGAAGCTTCAGCAAGCAAAACCAAGACAGGGGAGCACTGAACCTGAGAGACCTCATTACTTTAAACAGATAACACCACTGTTCTCTAAGCTTAAGTCACCTTACAAGTAGGACAAAGAGATGTCTGGAGCTTCTGTATGAGCCAAGGACCTTTAGCTTCTAGCCGGGTCAGAGCCCTCATGCACTGATACATGTGGCTGATTCACACACTGCTTGTCTCAGGTGGTCCTGCTCTGTGTCACTCGTGACATGAACTAATGCTTTACACAACCCAGGAGGCAGTGAAGGGAACTTCCCCTTCTCTGGAACTGAACCTGGATCTGCCCTTAGATGTTGTGTTAGACAGTAGCACTGACCAGACATGCTGCTTAATGGTTTGTACAGAGTTCCACTTAAAGGAGAAGTTCACCACCAGTTATGTAAGCCTCCACTTTGACTGTGTTTTGTGTAGTTCATGGACACACACCTGGCCCTTCTCATTGAGGGAGAAATGAGTCTTCTGCTGCACAGAGCAACGTCAGCTGTCACTCCATGTTACTGTCTGCCGTGTGCATAAAGTTAGCAGGAAAGAACCTCCATTTTAGTTTAGAGATGCATGAGCGGACATGTTTACCTGACTGTCAGCTTTAAGCTTTTTTCACTTCCACCTACAAAAGGCAAACATTTCTGCTTCATTCTGCAGTCACAATAGACACTGCCAAAGCAACAAACAAAAACAAAACAAACAAGCAAACGAACTAACTATTAATATTTTAAAGAGTTAAAAAGGTTTAATGGAAACTGTATTGTCTCATCATGTTGCAGGGTAACTATGAATGAAATGTCTGGTCAGATATAGCAATGAAGATGTCACCACTTTGGATCAGATCAAACTATTAATTTAATCTGTTGATTAAAAATAAGTCTTCTTGACTGCAGCCATCATGATGACAGTAAACTTAAAGTACTTTGACTGTGCGAACAACAGAGGTCTTAGTAAATAGAAGGATGCAGAAAATTCTTGAAACACAAGAAAGTGAAGAGCTGCCTCAACTGTACAAGGTTGAGGTACTGGACATTTAATGAAATAGCAACATAAAGTGATAAGAATTTTACTGAGAAGACTGGTGAACTTGGCTTTGCAATTGGTGTTTAGAGTCTACCACTAAAAACATAGCTTTCTATTTTCTCCAGAATACATCAGCGGGAGCTGATTAGACTGCTGCCAAAAAGAATGCAAAACTGTCAGGATATGGGAACTTATATGTTGTCCGTAGAGTTACTGCACTGAAAATATCTTTCTGACAGTAAGTATGTGACTTGCTTCTGACTTGTGACTTGTCCGTAAGAGATAAAAACAAGGAAGGACAAAGGCTAACTAAAAGCACAGTTGTATTATTGTTCAGAATTCACTGATGATCTTCCTTTCATGAATCTAAGTTACTTTAGAGGGCTTGTTCACTGCAGAATAAATCATTTCCAAATCCCTTTTTCTTTTTTTTTTTATTGCTGCCGACTTTCTGGTCATGTCTTTGATCATCTTATGTCTTGACAGCTCCAGAATCACGTCTTATTTATGTTGATTTAGATTTAGAGGTTTGTTAAATTTCTTGTTGAACTCAGTATAGAAATTTTACATTAGTTTCTGTGCATCTTATAAATACTAGCAGGGCAATTCTTCTTTTAATCATCATTTGTCTAAGCAGCTCATCATAAACAGTCTTGGCTTGACCACTCAATGGGTAAATTACAGATGCTACCTAAGATAACAAGTGTTTTACAAAGGGTGCACTGTGAACAAGAGAGCTCTTTGGGATTCACTTGCATTTTTGACCCTCCTATTTTATTTGGATCATAAAGCCAACGTTAAAGATATTAATTAGAATTTTCAAAGGGAATCATTCATGTCATTCTCAACCAGAGAGGTCCATTTAAACCATAGCAGAGATATTGTTATAGACCAGTGGTTCCAAACCTATTTTCCTTGAGGACCCATTAATCACAATGGCTCTGAATGTTCAAAGCCTCGGGGACCCCCCTGTTCTCTTAGGGTGACCTCCTCGGGGGTTCCCGGACCCGATCCCAGTTGGGAACAACTGTTCTAGATAATGCTGTGCAAAATGTGCAAATGTAAAACATGTTAACAAGATGCAAGGTAAATATTCATGATTTATTTACCTCATCATGAAAACAGATGTGCATGGAGTTTTAACTTCTATACCTGGGCTTTTCTTTTCTTTTTCTTTTCTTACTAACCTAAATATTGATTCCTTGCAGCTCCTGACAAAGCTTCTCCTGCTCTTCAACAGTCAGACTATGTGAGCACACAACACATTACCACATGAATTTCTTCAGAAAACAGACACAGGAAGGTTCTTACTTGCTGCCAGGCTTATCAGGCAACCAAACCGTCTTCAATGCTCAACTAAAAAGAAGAAGAAAAAAAAAAGCTCCAGAGACGCTCTTGTGATTAAGTCTGGGATAGATGTGACTGTGCGTGTTCAGAGCTGCACCATGACCAGTCTGTCCCAGTTCTGTTCACTCCAATCAGAGGGATTTACTCACAGTGTCTGAGCATCAAGCTGCAAGAGATCTCTGTGGCTAATCTCACCCATGGCACTAAGACACCATACAAGAGGAGCATTAAATGAATTATACTTAGAAGTTCATGGCATCTCATTTTGTGGTTAGGAAAGAAAAACACAAAAATGATGCGTGTTTCCAGTGTTAGAGATGTTGCTCAAATATGCTTTAGCAGGGCAGATACCACCTGTTACTGCACCATCTAGGATAGAAGAAATTCATTATAATACACCTCTTACTGGAATAAGTATTTATCAAACCTATGATACAATGACACATGCACAGAAAAGAAGGCACACTAAAGAGGTCTAAACTGATATAACAACAAAATGCCTTCTACATCCAATAAAGTAATACAACATGGAATAATAGCTATAAATAATCAGATTCTGATTCATTGATATGTTCTAATATTACCTGCTGCATGTATAGAGATTAAAGAGATGGACAGCTCAAAAAACATTTCGCACACAGCATCTACATTTTTCTGTCACAAAGACATATCAGCATTAAAATGAATTTGCATGAATGATCTGTGATTTGGAGGACATCCATATAACTGAGGTGGTTTTTGACCACTGTCTTTTGCTACATAAATAATCAAATTATGAACAAAGGAAATATTAGTTAAAGGTTGTCTCAGTATAACAAAATTTTTCCTTTTTACCTTCCCTAAGCTTTCCTAAAACATTTTGCTGATATAAAAATCAAAATATGCATGAATGTACAATGCAATTAATACTGTTCATTTTTTTGTTTATTTCTTTCAGTTGAATATAGGGTTTATATTATATGAAAATCATTTCACTGTGCTTTATTTCCATTCTAACGCTCAACTTTTGGATAAACAAGAGTTGTTCTTTAGTAGATGATATGTTGTTCGGCCTTAGTAGGATGTCTGGCCTCCCTTTCCACCATTAATTGTGACACCAGTGTTTAAATTTCCACATATTCAAGGTCTTCTGATATCACCTCATCAATAGAATTCCAGTCTTTCACCTGATCTCTGAGGCCTGTTTGAACAACTAACTAATCAGAACAGTGAATGGTCTGCTTACGCACACTTCCTGTGGCAGGACTGCATCTCTTTAATTAGCTCCAATTCTTTC
This sequence comes from Atherinosoma microstoma, assembly GCA_037177055.1. Classification (NCBI taxonomy): domain Eukaryota; kingdom Metazoa; phylum Chordata; class Actinopteri; order Atheriniformes; family Atherinidae; genus Atherinosoma; species Atherinosoma microstoma. The sequence continues at coordinate 20,734,356 of JBBBVU010000010.1, forward strand.
ATTGCAGAGCAAACAGCAGCATACGCTGCCTGGTGACGGGCGTCAGTTTACACAGGACAGAGCTGCTGCAATAAACACCTGCCACATTTATACTTGTGTTACATGATTGGAAACAAATTTATAATAAAAATGCCAATTTTTGAAATGTAACTGAAAGTAACATTTGTTCTGAAAATGTTTTTTGAATATGTTCAAATTATGTGTTTTTTTTATCTAACGAAGGTAAGCTTTTTGGTAACCATGTGATTGGAGTATTATTCCAGGGTGCTGTATCTTCAGATAGGATTGAATACACACCTCAAAAACAAAGGCTTCTTCCTTTTTTTTTCTTTTTTTACATGGAAATAACTCATAATGAACATATGTGTATGTGAACATTTATTTTTCTTTAAGTTTAAATATTATTATTATCTAGATATATATGTATGCATATATGTTTGTAGATTGTTCTTGTTCAAAGTCATAAAATGAATAAATATACTGTACATAACAAGCCTTTTCTTTTTTTTTTACATGAATCAGAATAAACAGATTTTAGATTTCAAGTGATCTTGATTCTTTTTGGCACAGGCTTTCCTTATCTACATAAATGTGTTGCTTGGAGCGTTAAAATATTGTGTATAGCCAGTGCCAAAGATCACAAACAGTTTGCTGTCTACTTTATCATTACAATATTCCAAATGATAAGTGAAGGAAACAAAACAGTTTGAAAAGGCATATGCAAATAACTGCATTACTACAGGTCAGTGCCTGTGACATCCGAGATCATGTAAGGGGAACGTTTCATTGTAAATCTGTTGACAAGAGATAGAAAGCCAGGGAACGCAGGAAATGAGCTGAAGGGGGACTTTGATTGCATCCACTGGCATCATGTGTCTTTATTAACACACCTTGACCAGGTGGTGGTGAATAAGGCAGACCTTGGAATCAAAGGAGATGCGACGTGAAAATGTACACGTATGCTTCATTCGTTCAGTCTCTCCTACGTGTGCAGTATCGAGTATAGTAAGTGTAGAGAAGTCTTTACAGTAAGGCCACATACAGATAGGGCTGATTATCATAATCCAGGCTTTTCTAAATTTTTGTTATATTTGCCTTTTTATCCCTTTGGAAAAATAATAAATAATAAATCTCATCCAGAGAGGATTGCTCAGCTTACTGATTCTTTGAATTTAGGTTTCCTCAGAAAATACATTTTCTTCCCTTTTGCCCACAATTTAATGCTCATATCTTCTTGTAGATTAAAGGTTTATAACACCGAAATTAATTTTTAAAAAGTTCAAATCTAAATATTTATCAACTTAAAAGGTATGTAATTTCTATTATTCTCAGGCCTTAATAAATGTGGAAGGAAAGTAAGTTTTTATAAAAATGCTAGACAATAGCAACTAGGGCTGGGCAATTAATCTAAAATTAAACAAAACCAACATTCAGAACCAATGATCGAAGTAATCGTGCTAATGTTGATTATTTCAACTATTTCTCTTAAATATATTTAAAGATATTCATTAAATGAGCACATATAGTTCAACTGTGTGAGCTTCCTTTCACTTATTTTAAAATCAATATCTGCTCTTTTATTATGGAAATATTTGAAACAAAAACTTTTGGCTTGCTATGAGGGCTAAAAATAAAACGAAGATAATCGCTAATGAATCATAATCGAGGTATCATGTTCAACTAATCGTGATATTGATTTAAGGTCATATCGCCCAGCCCTAATAGCAACTCATTTATCTATTGGGCAAAATGTAAAGTAATTTAAAAGAACATCAGACTGTGGGGGCAGAGTTAAAAAGAAAACAGAATTACTGACATTCAGAATCAGAACAACCTGCAAGGGCTCAGAGTCAGGAATGTGTGCAGTATAATGCACCATTCACACATGAAGTCAGATCATATCAGGCTGCTGTGAATACCATCAGGTTGAAAATTAAGTTTGGCAGGGTGGCAGGAAACATCTGGGGTTCACCCTGATTTCTGTGACATGACTTGCCTGTAGTGAGGCCTGCAGAAAGATTATCCAGCAGAATGCAAGTCACTGCCCACAAGCAACCTTGAAAGGCCAAGCATGATTATATTGTAGCCATTTAAAACAAATATGACGTGGCTTGCACATGAAGGCATCAATAACCCATGTGCATCAGGGCTTGACGAGGCACAACTCACGTCTAGCATGAACACGGTTTAAAAGACAAGGGTTTTTTTTCCCTCCCCCATAGGAGGTTGATCTCTTCCTCACATACACTCTTGACTACCTTGGGATTTCCATTAGAAAGAGTGTTCTACATATCAATCCAAGCTTTAATTAAAAAGCTGCTACATTCAGAGCCTTCGTAAGCTTGCTGGAAGTGCGCAGGTTGTCCTGCTCTTCTCCATGAGTGGGCGAAATGGTGCATTTGGAAACCAAATGAGTTTATTGTTCCCAGCCTCATGCCTTTCATCTAATTTTATTGTCCTTATCAAGTAACTATCACCCTCTGGTGAACACTTAATGCTGTCATCAGCAATAGCACCATTACTCATATGCTTAAAATGGTGACACAATGCAGTTTTTTCCCTTATGTGCAAATATATATAATATATAAAGATTAAATGCATATTTAATGTGTAAGGAAAATACATGCAAACAAATCTGTTAATGTTTGGTTAGAAAAGGTTTAGGTTAGATGACAGATTTATTTTTACTAGTGATGTAGAAACACAAAAGAAAAGAATGATACCTAATCTAAATGTAAAACTGACGTGCTGCAGAGAAATTTTATTATAATTTAGCTCTATTAATGCTTTTTGTTATTTCTGGCTGGTTGGATTCCATTTTACAATATAATAAACTGGTTTGACGCAATGTGCGATTTTTTCATTTTTCAAGATTTTTGATTTAATGACTATCACCTCTCAACAGAGTGCAACAGTTTTTGCTTTAGACTTGTGTCCCGCCACATTAATGACTCAGTAAAAACTAGTAAACACATATAATCCTTTTTTAATAAAAAAAAAACTGTCCGTCACTTGTTATAAAAATACTGAACAACTGAAAACTGTTAACATAAATACAAATGTAATTTGCTAAATCTCATTGTGGTACACGATTAAAACAAATGATAATAGTCTGTCATTTGTGATGGTGTGTTTCCAGTGGAAACGCAAATATTCTGACATGAAGCAGGATCTTTGGAGGGGAAATACTGGCTGCTATAAAAAGAAGTGTTGGTTGTCTGAATGAGTTCTTAACACGGATCTGCAGGGATCCTTAGACAGGAAACTGTGTCCTCATCACGTCCGCCAATTGGGGATCAGCCTCGGACAACACGGCCTGTAGGTGCTGAAACTGTACAAGAGGAGGAAGGTTAGGGTGGCAACATGATGTTTACTTTCCACAAAAGCAGGTGGCGTGTGGCAGCAGTCCATCACACATCCTCATTGGACACAAGCCCGAAATAAACCCTGTGGTGCTGTATTAATAGCATCACAGCAAACGACTCCCTTTTATGACAACAAGGTTTCTTGAGAAACTCAGAGATATTTAGCGGCAATTCAAGGTATAATGACTTGAATTAATATATCTATTGCAGTAGTTGTGAAAAAACAAAATTACCCTCCTTTTAAGTCTAAGGTGTTATGCATCAGGACATCACAGAAAAAAATGCAGTCCTTTCCATGTATAACATTTACATAAATACGACCTTGGATTAACAAATACACAAAATATTACCTTTTCATTCAATCATTTAATATCAGCAGCAGTTGTGAGCATCTCTAAGGTTTTGGCAGTTGTTTTAACACAATACCAAGGACGAAAGACATCAGCTATGATCTTTAAGAAGCAACTGCTGATGCACATGAATCTGGGAAGGATTATAAAACCATTTTCAAACAATCAGGAGTCCATAATTTCCCCATGTAAAGGATTATTTACATCAGTTTACAATGGAAAACAATCAAGACAGTTTACTATTTACAGTCTCTACCTGCCTCCATTAACATTAGTGACAATAGTTAGTTAGTGAAAATACATTTAAAAACAGGAACTGAAAAAGCATGGCTTGTTTTGAAGGGTTGCAGGAGAAAGCCTCTACCCTCTTCTCACGACAGCACAGCTTCAGAGTAGCACTAACACCTCATACTAACTGCCAACCTGTAGAGGACTGATGATATGGGGTTGTTTCGAAGCAACAGTATCTGGACACATTCCAATCATGTCAACCACATTGCAAACCGTCAACCACAAGCCTAAATATTGTAGAATCGAATTTGAGACGGTTTTGTGTGACAGCTTAAGCTTGGCTTGAAACTAGGTCACAAAAGAGAACAATTACTCCAAGCACACCATGAAATCCACAAGGGAACAATTGAAAAAGAACGGTGTTGCAATAGTCTAGACCTAAACTTAAATGAAAAGCTGTGGCACAGTTTATGGTCTTAAGTAACATTGAAAAAAAAATAAAGTGGGTCCAAATTCCTCCACTATGAAGTGAGAGGCTGATAATGTATTCAGAAAAATAATTACTTCAAGTTACTGCTGCTCAAATTTGTTCTACAAACTGTTGAATCATAAGGCGTACTTAGTTTTTCTCACACTGCTTCTGCTTTGTGGCTTAGCCCAAATGAGCCCATTGTTACAACATGTGATAATCTTTCCTTTATTAGAAAGTCTATCAACACATTGTTACACTTTTGAGTAGTTCCGCTTGAAAAATTCAGATACAGCATAGATGCTGAAGTCATTCTCTGCACTCTGAAGTCAGGCTGAGTTTTGCTTTCTGCAGAACATGCAACGAGAAGTGACAAGTTCTTCTGATCCATTTTAGAACTGGTCACTATGTTATTTATATATCACTGACAGCTATTTGGATCATGAACCATCTTGAAGGATATTGGAAAAATGTATGGATAAAAGTTTTGCTCCTTGAGCTTCTACAAATTCATTTTGAAAAGTACTTACTGAAGTTTTAAACTTGGGGAGTAAACTGGTGGCAGCTGTGAGACAGGTTTTCTGTGTCAGGTGACCTTCGTTAATCAAATCTGTAACGGTGTTCTGCAATGAATGAAAAACAGAATCATGTCTCAAGCAGCATTAAGGAATCTCATGAAATGATCGGAGCTGTGAAACTAGAGCCGACCAAATCTTAGAGAATATTACCTTAGGAATGTGCTCGCAAAGTTCGGCTAGAAACTCGGCTGTGATCTCAGCGAGAGTTTGCAGCTGGTCGTCTAACGTGTCATCTTTGTTTGTGGTTTCATCTTTGCACTCACTGTGGTACTGACACACCCGCAGGATGGTCCCAATGAGAGGCAGACCTGAAGGTGAATTAAATATGATTCAACAAAAATACTGAGAAATCAATAAGTGTATAGTCTGAGAACACTGGGTCCTTGTTTGTGTTTTTTCATTGTCATGGATAACAACTGTACAGTACACATGCATCCATCACTTACTGAGTGGATGTCATGATGGCTGATCAGATATTCAGTCATCCGCTTCTATAGTAAAATGTGCACCAGCAGAACAGTGGCGCTGTTGGAAGACCTACTTGTGGCACTTCTGCTGCACTGCTGATCCTGACATCTGTAAAGAGCCTGCAGCACAGCGAAGGCCTGAACCAAAATGCTCTTCTGCTCATGCAAGACAATCGGAAGATCTTTTGGTTGGCAGAGATCCTCACACACAACGTCACAGACAAAGTCCCACACCACTTTACCAGGCCCATCCGGCGCAGCTAGAGGAAACAATTACATAATGGTCTTATTAAAACGCTCACTCCTTTTCTATTGTCAGTTTGTGTTAAATGTGGCAAACACCTTTAATCACTATAATGATGTTTCACTCGCAATGTGAAATTACAGTGACTGGTCTTACCAAAAACCTGAATGCCTTCCTCTATAGTGGTGAGGAGCTGGAGGATGTGCAGGTAAACCTCTACACCATTCAAACTCTCTGACCTGTGAAAATGAGAAAATCTTTATCATCTGCTGTATGAAGCCACCAATGAACAACAGCTCTGCTATTATTAGTAATAATCATGCAAACATGACAAACTATAACAGCCTCTCATTCAGTTCCCACCTCAACTGCTTGGCTGCTTCAAGGAGACACAAAGCCAAATCCAGGTGGCTTTCGTGTTCATCCTTGTCTTCCTCACTTGGCTGAGCCGTTATCCAGCTTTTCATCAACTCTTCATCAAGGTCAAACAATTTATCCACCAGCTCTCCCACTTTCTCCAGCAGATCCACTGAAAAAGAGATTAAATATTCACTTGAATGAAGAATTTTACAACCCGAACAGCATGCTACGCATAGTAAAGATAAACAGCATAAAGACTTTGGAATTTTCAATTATCTAATTTTATTGGAAAGAGCTGGGAAAAAGAAAGTTACTGTTGGTAGAACTGCACATGATGAAACAAAGGTTGGAGCGCAGGGATGTCTGCTGCTGTATTCGTTGAAGCCACAGGGAACAGACATCTTTCTGAGATAAACAGGTCAGCAGCAATCTGCAAACATCAGAGAAGGTGATTATTTCATTCTCAGTCGCTCAGTTTCAAAGGTTTACAGAAAACTCAAACAATACCTGCTGCTTTCCAAAAGGGTGGGTGGATCTGTATCGCCGAGGAGAAGCAATAGCACAGCACTGTGGACGCACAGGGAGTTGCATTACCCAGTATCTACCACACCAGAGTATAACGTCTATTAAATAATAATTAGCTACGGTTGTTTTTACTCACCCCAAGTCTTCATTTTGGCTGAGAGTCACACAGGTGTCAGGGAAACAAGCAATGTTCCCAAGGATTCCTACACTGATTTCCTAGTAAAGGAGAGAAGCATGAAAGCGATTAAAACCCAGAAATAGCACAGTAAGAACTCAATACAACATGAAGGATTTCATTCTGGCATGGAATGTATGACCTGAAAAGATTTTACTGACCGTAAGCCGTGGGCAACGAGATTTGGCTATCACTCCCAGAAGGATATCCGCAGCTTTGAATTCCTGCAGAAAACCTGCTACATCCTGCAGAGGTGGTACATAAACAGCCAGTAAATAAGTAAACAATGAATGGGTCACATAACTCTAACAAGTGGTGTAATTAATTATAAAATCAATCCACAGAGTGCTATATCATCTACATCATGTTTAGTTTCAAATATATTTTAGTAAAAAGCTCTAATCCAGAACAAAAAAATATTGACTGAGATGTCTTTTTTTTGAAGGAAGGAAAATGCTGCAGAAAACAGCTAATCGACCAATGTGCAGCCTTCGGGACACAGATGAGAAACTGCACCTTATCCATTGCCATGTCCCAGATTCTGCACAGATCTTCCTCATCATCATCAGAGAGCTGCATCTGACCTTCAGAGTCCTCTTTTGAATGCTCTGTGACCATCTGCAAGACAAGACAAGTTTACACACATTAAAATACAGATAACTGTAAAAGCATGCAGGAGAGGGGATTGTATTAGAGAAGGGAAGTTTGTGTGTCATTAATCCAAACTTAATTTGTGGACTCTATATCAGCTGCTTGTTATATTGGCTAAGAAAATGAACTAGTACTTTCCCTCCATAATCTCCCACAACACTTGTGTCTAAAACTGATTTTTGGCAACAGTCTAGCTTTTGAGTAGAATCTGACCACTCAAAATTTTTCTTTATCAGTTTATATTTTACAGTATTTGTCTGCAATGTCTCACTCAACCCAAACTTCCTTATGATCAAAATGCATTATAAAGTGCTCCAAGTTTGACTGAATTATAAATAACAATATTCCTACATTAATAAGGCGAGTCAGGGTGCTGAAAAGCCAGTGCTTGCTGTAAACCGTGTCTCCAATGGCATCCAGGTCTTCATCCTCTGATCCATCAGCTGTGTCTGGAGGCGGTGATGGGTTGCGGTCCATGACAGGAGACTGTATTTCAGCTGGAGATGAGGATCTCTCTTTTTCCTCCTGCTCAGCACCATCAACACTACTGTCTGGAGGAATAAAAAAAATAAACACACTTTAGAAATTAAACAAAAGGGAATCATGAGTAGATTACATTGTATGGTCTTTTTCTGAATGAACCAATATTTCTGGTGTTATGAAAGTATCCATAAGCAAGACAACTTCAAGTGAATATTTAATGTTATGCTATATTTTGGTTTTTAAATCAATTCAAAAGATCAGTTAAAGGAGTCATAACTTCAAAGTACAACGTAGTACAATACTGTCCTTTAACTTTACAAAGTAAAAGCTAATGCTTGGTATATGTGTAGTACATTTAGCACAAACATAGAAGCAGCACGTACGTTTGGTGCCGTTTGGGAAGCTAGTCACCGTAAATCGCTGGTACCGCTTGCAATCTAACGTTAGCTGTCACACATAAACTTGAATCACGTCAACTCACCCATAGTGACCGTGTTTTATGCAAAGTAACAAGCTGGTAATTCTAAGTTTGAATGTTATAAGATTGAGGATTTAACTTCTGCACAGCTCAACTTCAAACACCCTCCATTTAAAACTATTATCACATTGCGCATGCGTAAACTTTCTTGTTGCGGTCGAGCACTTGACAATAAAATAAACACCGCCACCTGCAGGAAAAAGGAGGGAATGACTCATGTGACGGCTGGGGCATAACTCATCCTATGTTTCTGTGTATTATCTGAAACCCCAAAATTTGGTCTATGTCTTAGTGCACGTATTTCTTTTTAGAGAGAGTGAGAGAGAGAAACATGATCAAACTATTTAAGTTCATGGAACTCACAAGACCCTAAAGTTGTTCTCTAAATGCCTTTTTATTCATAAATGTTTTATCCTAAGAGGGGAATGGAATAATCTTTGCTATAGTTTTAGAGCCTCAGCCACTGCTGAATCCAGTTTTGCTTTGAGGATATTTGCTCTCTACAAAAAAGCAAAAAACAACAACAACAACAAAAACAACCCCCCAAGAAGTCTAAGTAGGATTAAATTGTGAAAAAAAGTATCTTCCTAATTAAATGGGAACTTTCATGATATCATTTTATCAAATTAATGAGTTTGTTTCCTGAAATATTTGAGCTCTTTTATAAAGTTAAAAAGATAAAGCAATTCATATCTATAAGGAGCACCTTTAACACTTGTTAAATTCTATAATCTGTGATAATCTGTTAAATTAAATTAACTCTTTGCTTCCTTCTTTCTGTCTTTTGTTTGTGTCTTTTTTCTGGTTCAGCCCAATAGATCAACAACTGGACCCTCTGGTCATCTAGCATGGGATTTTTTTCTTAGACTTGCACAACCTCTTTCAGGAACAGTGTTAACACACACAGACAAGAAAAGATTTGTAACTGTGTGAGGCCACAAAAAAAAAAGATGTGGATGTATGCCAGCAAAAGAATGTCACATGCAGGAAGGCAATACAGTTCTCTACAATACTGATCAGGGTAATCTCAGATTTTCAGATATTCTGTATTCGTTTTAATTCTTCTTCATGCTTTCTGCACCCCGCTGTAATGCTTCTAATGTTTTATGTAAAGCATCTTGAATTGTCCTGTACATGAAACGTGCTATACAAATAAACTTTTGTTTGTTTGTTTTGTTTCTTTTAATCCATCCATCTAAAATGCTGCAAGCTTCATCTGAACTTTTATCCATTAACCATTAACAGTTTCATTTGCAGGCCATTAACTGTAGCTGCTCTCCCTGGGTGGTGACCAGTGCAGAACCCACTTTACCAGCCCCACAGAGGACCTGCGTGACTTCTGACAGCATCCTTTTAGACACAGAAGTTGGGAATAAGCTAATTATAAGGTGCACCATGGTTTAAGTGGCAATAAGGAAGAAGTCAAGAGTGCACAAAATGCCAAATGCCAAGCACATCAAAGTGAAAATATATATGGGGAAACATACATGTGTATTGTTAAAGATTGGTAGTCTAAAAATTCATGATGATCTTCAGCCAGCCGGGGGTTAATTGTGTTCAGAACAGGAGGTTTACAGTGATCTTTTTGGGAAGTAGCCAAATGCTCACTTGTTTTATTTTCAGTCTTATTATTTCCCAACCTGAATAATAGCATGTGCAGCAGTAGAAATGTTTAAACCCGTAACACTAAACTCAGCACAAAAATGAAGGAAATTTATATTTAAATTCAATAGTATCTTAGCATTTGATGTTATATTATACACTGTTGGAAAGCCTGATTTGTCACCTTCACAACAAGGAATATCTTGTATGGATCAGGTTTCTGTTGAATGAACAACACAGCTATATGCAGGTGGTGGCTCCCAAAAATGTGATAAAATCCTCAGCAATGTTTTCCTGTTGATTTTCACTTCTGTTTGTGGTTGCTTGGTGGTAGTAATAAGGAGGTCTGGACTCATGGCAGACCATTTCATCCTCTCCACTCCAGAACTCTGAAGGATCCTGGCACTGGGAGAGCACTGTTATCTCGGAGGATGAAGTCAGGGCCAGGATTATGGTGATATGGGATCACGAGTGGTCCCAGATATGTCTGTCTATCAATTAGGTACCAATCAGCTTCCATTCATTCATCTGTGAATGATACAGCTGGCAGCACTTGAATCTTAAACAAGGAGAATATTGCAGAGTATTTTGGCATATCCTTTGGTGGCAATATCCACATGTTTAGCTGTGGTGTATTTATCCTTATAAGTTATACCTCACTGTAAAGGTAACTAATCAGGATTTCCAACCATATAAATTATAATACACCATCAAATAGTATTATCAAAGGGGAGAAATAATTAATTTTCATTATTGTTATATTTAAAGTTAACTTATAAAATTTATAACACAATTTCGTTATAATAAAGAAAAACAACTACTTTTAGGATATTGGCTTTCTGATTGATGCATTTCATCCTTGCAGCTAAACATTTTGACTTCTAACACAATACATTGGTTGTTTGAATCACACAGTTTATTTCTGTATTGAAATAATTATATATTTAGCTAAACATTCAGTTAGGTTTCACAGTATCGAATTGTAATAAATCAAATTAACTGTTAAACTTCTTTGTATTTATAATAACATTTATGAGAGAGATATTTAATTATGTATAATTTTTAAATATTCTTCAAAAATTTTAAATGTAGCAGTCTTGACATCTCAGATAAAGTTCATGTTGTATTCCTGCACATGCAGCTTTATAGGAAATGATGACAGTGCTGGACGTCAAATAGTATAGTCAACAAAGATAATGATGTTTTAAAAGGCATAAAAGGTGAGATCATTTATAGGTGTACTGTCCTTCAATCAACACAACAGTAATAACTGAGGCGCATTCTCATCATGCAGCTGTTCTTCTGTGGGAGTGGTGTGAAGCCCTGTTTGCACTTGGAGGACCTTAAACTAGATGGCTATATAAAAATTTGCCAGATGACCTTGTATTTGTTTCCAAGATACTGTATAATCACAGATGATATAAATCCCTACTAAGTTTTTGTCAGACCGAAAGTGTAAAAATGGCTCAAAAACGGACGTTTGACCAGCTTGAGTAAATCGTGATCTTTAAAGTTGTACAACAGCTTCAACACTGCAGAGCTCTCAATCATTGCTAAAACATGCAATATTCAGATTGATTAGGGAAGGTAACCACAGATCAGAAACATGCAGCTGATTCAATATTCCTGGGAAAAAAGGACCAAGGAGGAAACAGCATAATAAATGAGAATGTGTAATCTCGTGTATGTTAACATGATACTGCAGGAAGAGGATGATGGTTGTCAAGGATGTTGCACAGTTAGTTCAAATGTACATCCTGTGCTATTCATCCAACATGCAATTAAGATATCCCAGTATTTACTCTTGCAACATTAAAACAAATATAAACTTTTGAGTACAATATCTTTATGACTTAAACTATAAGTTTCACTATTGGTCAAGAGGGTTTGATTTGATCTTATTTCTACAATTGTTTTTATTGTAGCATTTATTTGTTCTTTAAAGACTTAATGAGATTATTAATTTTTCTAAAGAAATTTTGGAATCTTGGAATTTAGTTGTCAGGAAAGGGTGGAAACAGAGAAAGAGGGGGAGGAATTATGCAGCAAAACTTCAAAAGGCCAATACTTTAACCAGGGTAAGTTGCGCTGAAGAGTTTGAGCATCTGTACATTGTGAGCTTGATCAATCAGATGAGGTACCCAATGCGCCCGAATATTCAATATTTACAGAAAAATTTGATAAAACAAAAAACACAATAGCCGCACTGACACCATCTGAAAATGTAGTCAGACTTATCTATGGATTAAAATAACCCACAAGAGCTGAAACAGCAGAACACACCACAAGTTAAAATGGCAAGTGTCATTTACTGTAAATACTCTTGTATTTACTTAATTTATCATTTTGAAACAAGGAAAAAGTTTGGGTGGATGTTCTGTCCAAAACATGAATGTCCGTGGGGGATTTTAAACTGATCCTAGGGGTGAGTATGCATAGCTTTTCTTTATTTGTCCGGTTTGTGTCTTTGTTAACCATGTGATGGACTAGTTATCCACCCAGGCTGTATCCTATCACTGATTTCATTCCTAGGTATGATAAAAAAAAAAACTTTTTTTTTTTTACTTGACTAGTCCAGCATTGTAGGAAGCAGAATGATTGTCTGGCTGCTGTTTTGTGCCGAGCAAATTTACTTTGTCAAGAGAAGCTTTATATTTATAAAGTCCCTCTTGAAAATATGAAATCTTTTTCTTTATTTTAGAATATTATTTTTACTAAATTTACACCTTATTGCTGGACCCGACCGGAGGGGAAAGAAAGAGAAAAAGAGAAAAGAAAAGAAAGAGAAGAGAAAAAAAGAGAGAAAGAAACACCATAAGGAAAACAATGCAATCCAACCAGACTACCAACAACATACTACACAGACAAACGACTGAGAATATCTCACGTTCTTTGCAGGAAGGCAAAAAATAAAAAAATAATAATTACAATAATAATAGAATTACAAAAAATGGACTGGCTGAAAAGAAACAATGTATCTCGCTTAAAACCAGATCAGTAGAAACACACAAAGAAAACTAGCTGAGAGTATCTATTGATAAATAAAGTTAAATGACAAAACAGTGACTGTGTCAGCATGCAGAATATAGGTAGGGGGGAGACATTCAGAGAAGAGTGGTCATGCAGAGTGATCATGCAGATGCCACCGTGCTTGCACAAAGGTCAGAAGCAGGCCAGCATGTATGATAATTAATTGTGGGGAGTCAAATACTAAATTTCAATTAAATGTAAAGCAGATAGAAAATAAAAGGACACAAACCTGTTTCAAACCTTTAAACACATTGGTTTGGGGTCATATTTGGTTGATACCTGTGTCCAAGATGTTATCTCCTCCTGCATTTTTAAAAGTTTTGGAATTTCTATTTTAAGTTATAAGAAATTATTATACAACCCCAATTCCTAAAACATTGAGTGCTGTGTAAAATCTAAAATAAAAACAGAATGCAATGATTTGTAAATTTCATAAATCCTTATTTCCAGTAGGAAACAAACAACACATCAGATGTTGAAAAAAACACATTTCATAGAAAATGTATTATCTCCTTTTGAATTTGATGGCAACAAAATATTATCACTTGTTATCATTCATAAACTATATATCTTAATAAATATTTTTTTATTTGTTGATATGGCTTAGCAGTCTGTACCATCTAATCTTGCTGATCCTTGTGATACCGATTATTTCTGTAATGCCATTTATGTCACAACTTATTAAAGAACGCATTTAGAAAAGAGGTGCACACTGTCAAGGAGCTTTATTGTGGCCTGTTTCTGTAGGAATCCATATTTTTGGTTGAAGTGCAAACATATTTGTTCAATCAGAAGATAAGGAGGATGTAAGAATAATTTATATGGGACTTGTAAGAGGCGTCGGACATCTACTCAGTAAATGTTTACTTTGTCCCGGCAATAAGACTTTAAAAGAGGGTGTGAGCAAAAAAACTGCAATCTCAATATAAACAGCAGTCAATTACGTTCTGACTACTTCCAGCTTTGGTGACAGCAAGCCAACATGGCAACAATGAGGGGGAGAACGGTGTTGTCATGCTTCTTTGCTCTGTCTGTTGCCAGTTTCATTGAGGTCCAATCCAGACTGGGTAAGGCTGATTTATTTAATTTTTTTTAAACCTCAATGTAATGCTTTTCAAAACAAATTATGGTGTAAAAGACTTGTATGGGGTTGTATCCACTGAGAATTTAGTGTCTCAAACTTGTCTCCTCATAAATCTTTTCCAGTTCACAACCATGTCAGCAGCATCTGCAGCACATGGGGCAGAGAACACTTCAAGACCTTTGATGGCGATGTGTACCAGTTTCCTGGTATGTGTGAATACAATCTGGTCTCTGACTGCCATGAGGCATATCAGGAGTTTTCAGTGCACATGAAAAGAACAGAAAATGATGGAAACCCTGCAGTGAGCTACGTTGCGGTTACCATCAATGACCTTTCTTTCCACCTCAGCAAGAATTGGGTTTCTGTCAACAGTGAGCAGTAAGTAAAAAAAAAAAAAAAAAAAAAAAGAAAGAAAAAAAGAAAGAAAGAAAGAAAGATTTTGCCACTGGAAGCAATTGTAATATTCATTCATTACAGTTCAATGATTAATCTTTTTCTCTTATTTTTTCAAATAGGATCCCATTACCATTCCACCGAGGAGGAGTACAGGTGGAAAAAAATGCTGTTTACATCAAACTCCAGTCCAAAGTTGGATTGACTGTCATGTGGAACGGTGATGATGCAGTCATGGTAAAAACCAGAACACTCTTACAAGACTTGAACAAAAGTGTTTATGATGCAGACATTATTTTCACTCCTTCATGATAAATCTTCTTGTGTAATGAGATTAGAACATACAGCTTCATTTGTATATACAAAGACTTGTTGGCTTTGTATTTCAGGTGGAAATCGATCATGACTATGTGAACCGTACTTGTGGACTTTGTGGAGACTTCAATGGTGATCCAGTTTACAATGAGTTCATTCTTGATGGTATGCATTAAAAAAAAATTTTTTTATTGATTTTGTACGGATTCATGTCTTCAGTACCCAGTCTGTGACACTGTAACTTGGTTATACACAGGTCGTAAAATCAGCCCAATTGAGTTTGGCAACAAACATAAGGCTCATATTCCTAATGATGATTGTGAGGATCCCTATGAAGAAGATGAAGAATCACTGGAGGATGTAAATGAACTGGATTCATGCAAGGAGTTTGTGAGTTTATTATCCAATAAATTTTTGAAATAGTGTATGTTGTAAGTAGTATTATAGTAACTAAACCTCTGCTTCCCATTTGATTTGTCTCTTTTAGCAAAGCACTTGTGAAGGTCTGCTCCATTCAGAGTCCTGGACTTCTTGCACCAAACTGATCAACCCTGAACCTTACATTCAGGCATGTGTGCAGGACATGTGTGGCTGTAAGAACAGTACAAATGACTGTGTCTGCAGCACATTGTCAGAGTTTTCTCGACAGTGTTCCCATGCAGGAGGACAACCTCCCACCTGGAGGACAGCTGAGTTCTGTGGTGAGGATCTTTATTTTTTCTGATTTTGGTTATTATATTGGTATTATGTACTATGTAATGTGGAGATCAAACAGACTAGTGAAATGATGTCATTTGGACCTGGGTCCTCCAGGCCCAGGTCCACTTCTCTAACACTGCCGTGACATGTACATGTTTCATATTTGATGTATTGTTTAAGAACTTCCATTAATTCCATCCTCTCCAATTATTCCTAACATTGCCAAATATCCTCACAGCTAAACAGTGTCCCTACAACATGGTGTATGAAGAGAGTGGTTCACCTTGCATGGATACTTGCACTCTTCAGGACACAAGTTCACTGTGTGAAGACCACAAAATGGACGGTTGCTTCTGTCCCCCTGGTTGGTTCTCTTTGCATATGAGTCACACTGAACCTTAATGTTACATTGTATAATTGCACTAAAATTAATCTGATTTCTTCAGGAACTGTGTTTGATGATATTTCCAAGAGGGGGTGCATTGCTCAGTCTGAATGTCAGTGCAAACATGGCAAAATCTATAATCCTGGAGAGGTTTACCGTCAGGGCCGAGAGGAATGGTATGTCAGACATTTCAAAATACAAGTAGAAGATATTATTGCAGAAAATGGATGTTTCATTATAATAAATTGTTTATCTTTTAGTACATGTGTTGAAGGGATGTGGGATTGTATGAGCCTTGAAGCACCTGCTACATGTGCAGTTGAAGAGGGTTCACATTTCACTACCTTTGATGGGAAAACCTACATCTTCCATGGAGACTGTTACTACACCCTGGCCAAAGTAGAAAGCAAGGTGAATCAGTCAGAGCAAATACAAAGTACAATTAACTTGGAGAAGATACCATTTATAGAAATTTAATTTCAGAAAACAGAAATGTCATTTCATTTTTTCTGTTCTCAATATGTACATTTTTAGGATGATACAAGTCCAAAGTTTACCATCCTGGTCCAGCTGGTGCCATGTGTACATCAAAAGTTTGACACTTGTCTGAAAACCCTTAAAATCTTGCTGAACAATGACAGAAACAATGTGAGTTTAATACTATAGACATTTCTAAAAACTCACACTACAATCTGGCTATCTGAAGAACTCTGTTGACCAGTTCTGTGTTAATTCAGGTATTAACCTTCACCCCTGATGGGACAGTTAAGCAGAACATGCAGCCCATCAATTTGCCATACACATCAGGTTGGTCAAACAATAAGAAGCTCAAACAAACATTTGTTTTTATAGCTTTTACCTCAGACGGGGATGTTTCTCATTTTGTATTTCTTTCTTTTCAAAGGAGACATTAGCATATTTGATGCTTCATCCTTCCACATAATCCTTCAGACCAGTTTTGGGCTGCAAATCCAGATCCAGCATGTCCCCATCATGCAAGTCTACATCAGTCTGGAGCAGAGCTACAAAACAAAGACACGAGGTGAGTGTAATATTTCACATAGTAAGCATTAGCATTAAAGTAGGGTAGATATGTTGGGAGTATAGAAATAGTACTTTCGGTTGCTCCTCACTGATAGTCTCGAATGGGGCAGTGTGATTAGATGGATGAAAGTTTATTTCGGTTACAGACTTACAACAAATGACATTTTTCCACCACAAAAGAAAACAAAAAAGAAGTAATGAAAAGGTGTAGGCTGAAGCTGTGGCTTATTGCGCCTACCCTCATTACAGCAAGACATCTACCCATCAATAATGAAACACAAGTACATTCATACAACTCATTTTTTAACAATTGTTAAATTTTTCCCTTTTTTTCCTTTTTCCTCTCTTCCTTCCTTCTTCCTCCTTCCATTTTCTCTTTACACAAAAGTAAATACAAAATACAAAGATCAACAGAAAAGAGAGAAAAAAAACTCAACACATAAAACTTATTTTTACAGATGCTATTTTATTTCTATTTTGTTTTGTTTCTGCTCTCTTTTAAATTTTCTTAAACTTTGTCACTATTGTATTTATTTAAGATAGCAGATTTAAATTGTTTTTAAAATAATGGACTGAATTGCTCCTTTTAAGATCATCGGTGAGACCGTTCCACAAACTGACTCCTCTGACAGAAAGGGTGTTCATTTTAACATTTGTTTACTTTATACATAAACACAGCAGTATTCAGACTAACTAAATTGTAAAATTTGATTGCTCTGAATTGACTGAATATTGCTTTGTTGGCTCATTATACAGCAAATGATTGACTATCCTAATATACTATTTTAACATGGTCAATGTGTGGTTTCCAGGATAGTTTATTATCTAGTGTTATTCCTAAAAATTTGTTTTCATAGACCCTTTCAATTACCACGTCATCAATCATCTGCAAATAAAACACAATTTAACAAATCAGATACTTTACAAAGGTCATTTATGTATAGGATAAACAATTTAG
>JBBBVU010000010.1:20796423-20807487 GCA_037177055.1 Atherinosoma microstoma
TATATATTGCACATTTCATTGGGGCAAATTTGATCCAAACATGGGAAGGTTGATGAACTGGAGAACCATTGGACCGAGGAAACACGCATACAGTATATCTAGAGCAGAGTGGTTATGCTAGATTGTCAAACAGTTGTCAAACATTAGTTTGTAAGTCATTGGCAAATGTTTTGTCAATGATATATTGACTCATGGATTTAATTTGTCACAACACAAATGTTCTTAGTATTAATTGAAGTACAACCCACATTTCCAAATACTTTGGTCCAGTGAGAAAAGTATGCAATTCATATGAATAGTCACACATGCCTATCTCCTCTGCAGTAAATACGAAAACCTAAAAAAATGTTTCCGTAATGAGCATGTGCTGTAACATAACTCACTAACTGTGTGCTGCTCACTTTTAAAGACTTTTTTGATAGTTTAGGATAGATGTAGCATAGTGAAGCCTGGAATAGCAATATTTTAGACAGATGAATTGTTGTTATATGTAACCTCTTTATGGGTGTGATCCTAATAGAGACAAGAAACACAAAGGTTGACACCCAGAAACTTTTGTTTACCCCTCCTAAACTGCAAACACCCAAAGGCCTATATTACATGATGTTCATAGTGATGTACCAGTTATCTTGAATATCCATCACAGGATAGAGACGACTCAAGAACTACGGGAGCAGTAAGGATGCCTCTTGAATGGGTGATACCATGGCTCAGCCTGTGCCTTGGACTGTCTGGAGCCACCGATGGTATGTATGATACATGAACATGATGAGAGCTGCGTACATGATTGTGCTTAGAAGAAATATTATCAAACCATATCAAGGTTTTTATGCAGCTGGAATATGAATGTCTTCTTTTTTTTTTAGTAATGGCTCAGAAAGTGTCCAAAATGCCAATAATAACAGGTAAAAGATTTTCTGAGTTTAAGAAAACAGAACAAATAAACTATAGTCTGAACTATCATTTAACAGTTGTTTTTATCCCCTAAACTAGAAGAGAGACTTTCTCATGACAACCAGTTCTGCAGCACATGGGGAAACTACCACTTCAGGACTTTTGATGGAGATTTTTTCCATTTTCCCTCCATTTGCAACTATGTCCTTACATCCCAGTGTAAGGCCGACTATGAGAGTTTCAATATTCAGATCCAGCGACAGAAGGTAAATGGAGAAACCACCATCAAGAGAGTCAAAATGAAACTGGATGGGACCTCGGTGGAATTGGCCAACAATTCGATCACAGTTGATGATGAACCGTGAGTCTCTGTTTCAATGAAGTTTTTATTACCAGCTGATGTACTGGTTTTACTAGTGGTCAATGTCTTATCGTCATGATTAATTTGTCTCTCTTTAGTGTCGCCATTCCATACAGCCAGGACGGCATTGAGATTGAGGAAATCGGAACTTATGTTAAACTTGAAGCAACGCTGGGTCTCGTCTTTATGTGGAATAAATTGGACTCTCTCTGGGTAAATTTATTCATGTCTGCTGTGTTATATTCTGTGCTCAATCTGACCAAACTAACCAAAGAAGATTAATCATACTGATTGTTTTGAGTTTCTATCTGACATAGCTTCACAGACAATGTTAGCAGAATCCATACACAAATGCTGCCAGGTGTAAAGTTCTGCTACACAATCTGATTTCTGTATCTAATTTTGATCTCAATTTGACCGATTTTAAGGTGGAGCTGGATGCAAAATTCAAGAATCAAACCTGTGGTCTGTGTGGTGACTTCAATGGAATACAGATCTATGATGAGTTCATCCAGTCAGGTAAATACTGAATACGGTAGCAGAGAAAAGCCTTATAAGTAAATATTTAGTAAATAAATGAAACCATTAAACATATTTCTCTAAGTATCTGTATGCTCTGAATACAGGAGCTCTAAAAACTCTTGAAGATTATGCTGAGGAATGGAAAGCTGATGGTCCTACTGAAAATTGTGAAGAGATCGACTCTCAAGTAACCCAGGCTTGCGTAAATCAGGTTGGAGAAACTTGATTTTATTGTCAGGATGTTACACACTACAAGTGTCATAATCTAAATGCATGATATGTTTCGACCCACAGACAGACCTTTGTATGAACCTCCTGACTGGACCTGCATTTCTTAGCTGTAAAAACCTAATAAATACAGACTCCTTCATTAAAGCCTGCGTGAAAGACATGTGCTACTGTAACAGCAACAGCACTTCATGCATCTGTTCAACTGTGTCAGAGTACTCCCGGCAGTGTGCTCATGCAGGCGGGAAACCACAACAGTGGAAGACTGCACAACTGTGTGGTAAGAAGTGAAATAAGAAGATTAAGAAAGTTTGATATTTGACAAAAAAAGACCTAAAAAATCATTGTTTTTAAATTTTAATAGTACTGTTTGTGTTTTGAATAGCAAAAACATGCCCTTTCAATATGGAATATATGGAATGTGGAAGTCCCTGCACTGACACCTGCAGCAACCTGGAGAGGAGCCAGGTGTGTGATGAGCACTGCATAGATGGATGCTTCTGCCCATCTGGTAAGTTTATCAGCTTTGAATATAATGAGTATAGTAATTATTTGTTATTTCTATTATCAAGTCATCAGAAGAAATTGTTTAACGCTAAAACTGCCAAGGGGGTCATTTTTATCCGTCAGGTTTTTCAAATGCTTGTATCTCTGTTAAAATAAAATCCCTGTTTCTCTCAGTTTGTGACTTTTCCTAAAATGGATCCAGGTTGCTTAGCAATGCGGGTTAAGTTTGAAAGCTGTCAGAGGGTGACTAAGTAGTTTTATGACTATACAATCTAGCGCTAATTAAAAAGTAAAAATAATACCCCTCTCGGCCGTTCTAGGGGTATTAAAATGTTGGTGTGTTCACAAACTACCTGTTTATCTGGTTATCTATTCATTTAAAGCTGGATTTAACCAGGTCTATAAGATAAGTCAATTAAGAACAACTTCTCATTTACGATGATGACCTGGCAGTCTACTGCCTTGACTATGGTTTATTCATTGGTTGATTTGGATTTGAACTAATGTGTTGGCAGCAAAACTTAATTTCAGAGACTAAAACTGAGGTGAAATCACATCTAGATTTAGAACAAAAATCCAGGTTTGCTGCTGTTTCTTTTCACAAAACAACATTCCTCGGCTTCCATGCTGGGACTGCTGCTATGGATAAATGATTCTTATAACCTCACTTCAAAGAAACCAAACTACTCCCATAATATGTTACGTAAAAATGGATCTTTTGATATGCAAGTTCTGTGTAGTGCCTTCGCATTTCTGACTCGTAGGATCTGAGTTGCATGTTGTATATTCACTTTTACTTTTCTCACAGGGACTGTTTTTGATGACATTTCACAAAATGGATGTGTCACTATTGACCAGTGCTTCTGTTCTCACAATGGCCATTCATACAGACCTGGAGAATCATACTTTAAGGCCTGTAAAAATTGGTAATTTCTTGAATATTATTTCTTAATTTACAAAATGTGTTTTCATGATGGTACATCTTATTAAAAAATAAGTCCAACTAAATTGAGTGTGTTTCCAGCACCTGTGCTAAGGGTAAGTGGAGCTGTACTGATGTGGACTGTCCTGGTATCTGCTCTATCCTGGGTGGATCTCACATTACCACCTATGATGATAAAATATATACTTTCCACGGAGAGTGCTTATATGTTTTGTCCAAGGTGAGGAAATCAAACTAGAAAGTGCTTAAAAAATAATGATGATATTACTAAAAAGATCAATCCTGTAATCCTCAAACTGAATTATATCCAATTTGAATATTTAAAAAAAAAAATCATATTAAGTGTGTTTTTGTCTTCTTGATTTTAGGAAACTGATGGGACCTTTACTATCTTTGGTGATTTGGCCAAATGTGACAAATCAGATAAATCATCTTGCCTGTCTGCAGTCACTCTACAATACCAAAATGACACGGTAAATTTAAAATATTTAGCTACATTAAAAATAAATTGTTTAACTCTCTTCATGTAATATCTATTGAAATAGAACAAGTATGTACTTTTACATAACAATACACTTTTTCCTGCAGATGATTGAAATTAAAGCCAGTGGAGAGGTACTTTATAAAAAACAACTCTCTCAGCTCCCTCTGGTCCTGGGTAAGTAATTGGTTCCTTATAGGAAATCACAACATTTAACTTGATTTGCTCACAGGGGATTTTTTCTCCTTCACAGATGACATCACGGTCTTCACTCCATCTACGTTTTTTACTGTGATCCACACCACCTTTGGGCTTGATATCGAGATTCAGCTTGTACCTATTATGCAGGTCTATATCAAAGCCAAGGTTTCCATGAAGGGAAAACTCAATGGTATGTTTTACTTTGTAAGATCTTTTTGTGTAAAATGTAAACAATGGACCTGAATGAGTGTTTATGTTGGCTGTTAAGTTAAATCATAATGTTATCAATTTAGGTCTTTGTGGAGATTTCAATGATGTTCAAAATGATGACCTCAGAACTACAAGTGGATTGACTGAGGGAACAGCTGTGTCATTTGCCAACACTTGGAATTCCAATTCAAACTGCCCGGATGTGAAAGACATACCTGGGGAACCTTGCTCTTTAAGTACCGACAGGGGTAGGTCATAAACATCATGGTCTATATTTTCACATCATTCTTCACAATGCTTTATAAGTCAATAGGTTTATGTAATTATTCATTTATTAATTTTGTAATTTGTTAATTCATACACTCATTCATTAATTATTTCTTTTTCTCTATCATAGAGAAATATGCCAAACACTGGTGCGCCCTTCTGTCAGAGCCACAGGGGATTTTTTCATCTTGCCACACTGAGATAAACCCAGAAGATTATGAAAAAGTATCTAATTATATCTTTCCATATATAGATCTAAACTGTGTATTTTTTAAATTATTCATTTAGTAAATATTACAGCTGTTCATTCAGGATGTTCTTGCATCTATTTGCAGTTTTGTGTTTATGACACCTGTGCCTGTGAAAAGAGTGAGGACTGTATGTGTGCTGCCCTATCTGCCTATGTCCATGCATGTGCAGCTGAAGGCATCTTACTGAATGGATGGAGGAAAAACGTATGCCGTAAGTTTTACCCAATCAAAAACTGGCCATAATTAATTGTGGTTTTGCTTTTAAAATTTGCCAACTTAACTAGCCAATCCCATCTTTTTTTTCACAGAGAAATACACTACTGGCTGCCCCTCGAATTTTGTATACGAGTACCAGATAACAAACTGTGGTCGCACCTGCCGCTCTCTTAGTCAATCAGACTTAACATGTGGGGTTGATTTTACCCCCCTTGATGGCTGTGGCTGTGCTAATGGAACTTATCTCAATGAGAAAAGAGTGTGTGTACCAGCCTCACATTGCCCTTGTCATTTTGGAGACAAAGTGGTAAACTCCGGGAAGGTCATCAGAGTCAATGGACAAACTTGGTGAGGATTTTGTGGGTATATTAGGTATATGTGTATATTAGGGCTGTTAAAGTTAACGTGGTAATGACATGTTAAACAGCACTTTTTTAACAAAAAGCAGAGACATCCTGATAATTCTACAAGCAGCAACCTTTCAACCTCTGTCCAGGATAAACTACAGAAGTTGGGAACAGTGCAAGAGCACTGCAGGATATTTACTCCTGTCTGTAGTATGTTTGTTTTTAGATGAAGGTGAGGTTGTCAGAAGTGGTATGATAGAAAGTGTGTAAAAAGGGTCATGTGGTTATTTGTGCATGTACATGTGTGTGTAAAGTCATTCGACCTCAGGTGAGTAAATATAACAAGTAAATCAAGTGCCTTATTCTATAACTGCAGGTAAATGAATGCGTACTATTAATACAGATAAGTATCATGTTGTGGTACATTTAGAAACTGATAAAAAATCTGTGATGATTAATTTGCGATTAATCACAAGTTAACTCAGGACAGTTTATGGTTAATGGCGATCAATATTTTGAATACCTGACAGCCTATATATACATATAAATATATATATATTGTTGAACATATCATGAAATGAAAACACATGTGAAAGTTAATTTAATGAAAGAAACATGCAGCAGAGATCAAATGTATCTTATGATGCCTTTCAGCTCATGCCATAGTGGGAAATTAAGCTGCACAGGACATCAGCTAACTGAATGTAGGTCCAAATTATTTTTTAAAGAACACTATTAGAAAAAAAAATACAAACTGTAGTGTCCCCTTTAACACAATACCATTGTGTTAATACCATCAGCATGTACCGCGCCAAAGGTTTTCTTCAAGTGCACTAATGCAAAGCCGGGTGACAAGGGATTTGAATGCCAAAACAGCTGCCAGACGCTGGACACGGGATGTGTAAGTCTGAGCTCTTGCTGTTACACAATATAGTACACGTTTATGCTAAAGCCAAAGATTCACATATATGTTAAATAAATTGCTTTTATGCTGTACAGGTAAGTAAACAGTGTGTCTCCGGCTGCATCTGCCCCAATGGCTTGCTGTCAGATGGTAGAGGAGGCTGTGTGAAGGAGGAAAACTGTCCCTGCCCACACAATGGAGAATACTATAATCCTGGACAAAATATAATTGTAGATTGCAACACATGGTGAGCTTTAATGTCCATGATTAAGTCTTGTGTCACATCCCATTTTAATGCGCCCCTTTTTGAGTTGACAACATCTAACTTTGTATTTCCTAGCACATGCAAAAACAGAAAATGGGACTGCACAAGTAATGACTGTGGTAGAACCTGTACCGTACATGGAGACGGGCATTACATCACCTTTGATGACAAGAAATATGCCTTTAAAGGAGATTGTGGCTACATTTTCGCTCAGGTATAATGTGTAATTATGTTAATTTCTTGTGATTTGTTGAAATAACTCTTTTGATACTGACATCAGATTATTTCCAGGATTACTGTGGGGATGATATGAATGGCACCTTCATCGTCGAGACTGGGCCCATCGAGTGTGATCAAACTGACAGCACCTGCTTTAAACAGATCAAGCTCTCCTTGGGGGTACAAAATTAATATACATAGAAGAGCATTGCATTAAAAATTTAAGAGTACTTATCTCATAATTATGACTTATGATCTCATAATTACAAGAAAGGTTGAGGTGGCTGGTCATTGCTATGCTTAAGAAATTCAGATGATGTTGCTATCTGATTTAGAATAACAAATATTAACATGAATTTCAATCTAAGTGTGTTGCTTTTCAACAAAATAACCATAAGATTAAATTATTTCAATGGATAAGATCATTAACTATTTAAGAAGCCTTTCAGCTTTGGCCAAGATGTAGTGACTGTGAGAAACTAAGTGATAAAAATGAGATTTTGGGGTATATATATTCTTTTGTGGATGCAATGCACTTTCTCCATCAAAAAACACTACTATGTACAATCAAAAGTAGATTTCCTTAATATTCAGTTTGCAGGGTTACATATCCGTGTGTTTTGTTTCTTTCAGAACAAGGAAATTATTTTCTCAGCAGAAAATGTCAAAGTTATCCAAAAAAGCAAAGGGATTGACATTCCCTTTCAAGTCCACACTATGGGTTTATATCTTGTCATGGAGGCAAAGAATGGTCTTGTTCTCATTTGGAATAAGAAAACAACGCTCATGATCAGACTCAGCTCCAAACTCAAGGTGAGAGAGCAAATATAGACAATGTTGGATGAAAAGGTCATGTGGATTCTATTTACAAATTAACCTGTTCTCATTTTGTCTCAGGGTAAAGTCTGTGGTTTGTGTGGAAATTTTGATGGTAATATCAAGAACGATTTCACAACAAGAAGTAATGAAGTTGTGGTTGAAGCGCTTGAGTTTGGAAACAGCTGGAAAGTGAAACCTAGCTGCCAGAACGTAAACACAACACAAAATCCATGTAGTTCGTGTTCACACAAGCGAGCATGGGCAGAAAAACACTGCAGCATTATCGGAAGTTCAGTGTTTGCAGCCTGCCACTCTAAGGTAAGATTACTTCATAGCACACTATGTCAAAGTGAATGTAACCAGTTAGGTAGAACATAATCCATGCTCTGCTTGCACTTACATTGACTTTTTTTTCAATAAAGGTGCCTTTCCAGAACTATTATGATGACTGTGTGAGAGACTCGCATGCTTGCAATTCTGAGGGAAACTGTGAATGTTTCTGCGCAGTCGTTGAAGCCTATGCAGCAGCCTGTAATAAGGCCGGAGCCTGTGTGAAATGGAGAACTCCCAAAATCTGCCGTAAGCATTTTTTAAAATTTGATTAAACTGAGAAAAACAATAGGAAATAAAAAAGGTATAATCCTAATCATTGTAACAATCACCAGATTGAGTCTCTACTGAACTGGATACTTGGCCTGAGGAATTAACAATAGTGAACTGTAGGTGATTTGAGAGACAGATGGTAAATGGACTGTACTTATTTAGCGCTTTTCAAATCATATGTTGAAAAGTGCTTTTACACTACTTGTCACATTCACCCAATCACACACGCTCATACTATACTATATGTATTTCATCCTATAAGTGCTTTCCCCTGCTGGTATACTAAGTGCTGGTAACTATGGGCCAGTTTTAGGTGTGACAACAGTTAACAATGGAGGCTCTCAAGTGCCTTCCTTTTCACAAACAGTTTCTACAGGACATCTCTTTTATATTTGGCTATCTAGGTAATAATTATCAGGCACATCTAGGTAATAATCAACCGTAAGCTATACAAAAGAATTTCTGAAACTTTTTTTTAATTTCAAAGTTGAAAGTTCTTAGTAAAAATAAAATGACTAAATGACTTTTACACTTTCTTTGTAATTGCTCCAGATTACAGATCCTTCTCTCTTTGTCAGAAAATTTATTAAGTAAATAAAAAAGTAAATCTCATTTGTACAAAAGAATATGGTTCTGAGCCATTTTCTCTTTTGTACACATTTCAGGTGATAAAAATACACCAGATATCAAGAGAAAACCTACTTTTCTATATGTCAATGCAACAGAAAACATGGTCACCAGGTTAAAAAAAACCCACAGGAACAAGGAGTCAAGAATCCAATAATGCAAACATTTTTAAATAATTTTTTATACCAGGGGAACCCCACAGAAACTGCTGGCTTGTAGTTGGATGTGTGCTCATGGTATATTTAATTTAGCAGTTTTTCCTATGTTACCTTTGGCCATGTTGTATAGGGGGTTGCTGTTTTAAGTATCTAAAAGGATTTGTTGCCCCTTACATTCAATAGGCAAGGCCCCTTACATTCAATAGGCAAGGCAAGGCAAGGCAAGTTTATTTGTATAGCACATTTTCAGGTTCAAGACAATTCGTTTTCAGTGCAGAAATACAGTGTATAGACTGATAAAGATAGACTCATAATTTGCAAGCTTTGATTTGTAAGTGGAAAATATTACACGCCAAAGGCAAGCTGTGTCTGTAACACAATTATGTAAATTGCTTACTTAACTCGTTGAAATATACAGATAGATATAACCCACTGGCCAAAGTAATGCAAGCTGGAAAATAGCCCCATTACTGTGACCTGTCAAACGATTGGTCCATCACTCTTTATGTAGATGTGTAATCTTCTATTTAACTGTGATATTATATTTTTCTTTGTTTATATGATTTTTCTATTATTTTAGCTGTATTCTGTGATTATTACAATGCTGATGGAGAGTGTGAGTGGCATTATGCACCATGTGGGAGACCATGCCTGAAGACATGTAGGAATCCTTCTGGGAGATGCTACTATCAACTTCCTGCCTTGGAAGGTAAAAATCATGAGAGAAATGTGTGTGCATTTTAATGTTGTAATTGTTCAGCGAAGACTCATTGCTTAAATGCATGATTAAAGTTCAGTTATGACATTTTGATGAGTTTTCATAAACTTAGAAAACTCACAGTTGGTCAGAGGGGTCAAGTCAGACTTTCTCCAAACTACCTTTGCAATTTATCAAAACATTTAACTTCTTCAGGCTGCTATCCAACTTGCCCACCTGAACAGCCTTACCTGGATGAAGATGCAATGAATTGTGTGTCAGAATGTCCATGCTATGATGATGAAGGGAAGCGTTATGAAGATGGGGAGTCCATACCTTCAAAGACAAACTGCTACAACTGGTAAGATATCAATAACTATGATAAATCTGCAGTTTGTGGAAAAGTTGATACATTACTGATCGAGACATACAAAGCAATAGCTGAATGTCATTTCATTTTCTTCAGTTATTGTTCTTCATCAAAGGCAAAGTGCACGTATAATGTCTATGGTGAGTAGGATGAACAGTATGAAGCTATTTTTGACTAATTAATTGGCTGATTTCTGTCTTAAGAGGACAATGACATGCAGAATGAATGAAAAGAAAACAGTAGCCCGATAGATAAACTGACGAAAGATTTTTGTAAGATTCTGTCTTAATTTTGCAGATTGCACCTGTTCCTATAATGGTACTATATACAAGTATGGAGACAAAATCTATGACACACATGATGGAGATGGAACCTGCTTCACTGCCTTTTGTAGAGAAAATGGAACTATTTACAGAACAGTCAACCATTGTCCCACAACAAGCCCGACGCCAACATCGACAACAGTGTTTGTCTTTTCCACAAATGGTAAGAGAAAGATACACTATGTGAAGTTATATTTCTGCTTTGTTAAGACTTATTTAGAAAAAAAAAACTTTAAAATGACTGTGTTTAATTGTTTATTCAATATTTTTTGTATGAACAGAAACAACCACAGAGCAGCCAGTCACAACAACAACAAATGTCCTTCCTACCATTACTACTGAAGCTTTTACAACAATTCTTAGTTTCTCAACACAGAAACATTCAACAATAAGTACTACAACAACAGAAACAACAACCACAATCACAGAAAAACCCACAACAACCACAGAAAAACCCACAACCACAATTACAAAAACACCAACAACAACCACAGAAAAACCAACAACAACAACACAAAACCCCACAACAACCACAATCACAGTAAAACCGACAACAACCACAGTATCTACGTCAACACCTGGTGACTGCTATGTTTGCAAGTGGTCAGACTGGATCAATAATAATTACCCTGATGTAACTCCAAAAGGTAG
>JBBBVU010000010.1:20807587-20826975 GCA_037177055.1 Atherinosoma microstoma
CTAAACCATTCAGTGCTTTGTAAACTAACAGCAGGATTTTGAAGTCAATTCTTTGACAAACAGGAAGCCAGTGTAAACAAATGCTCTTGAGCTGTTATGGGCTGCGATCAGCACTGTGAAGGTCGTAGCACAGGGTTACTCACCCTGGTCCTATGAGAGGAGGACCTGAATCAAATTAAACAGATCTAACAGCCAGTCGAGTACTGCCCAATGACTCATTGAGTTAGGTGCCTTAAAGCAGAGATACATGGAAAGCCTGCTGGAATGTGGCTCTCATAAGACAAGAGTAACCATGCCATAGCATGACACACATTAAAATGTATATATACATTGGCTCCTTGCATTCCAGGCATGGTTTTATATAAGTGTGTTATGTATTATATATTTTTGTTGTAGAAAGGCCTAACCAGGGACAGGATTTGTGAATTAGCCTTAGCTATAAACTGTTTGCTTGGCATCAGCTACAATTAACTTTTTTTTTTTGTAACTATGTACAAATGCAATTTACCTGTCAGATAAATAAATAAATAAATAAATAAATAAATAAATAAATAAATAAATAAATAATAAATAAGTGCCTGGAGTACACCTGCTAGCCCTTTTGTTCTAAAGTCTTTGTATCAGTACCAGTCCCTCTTCTGTTTTGGTGCTCTGAAGTAATTTAATAAAGTCTGAACCTGATACCTGAACTGACTTAGTAATTGGTATTTTCCATCAATTTAGCAAATTAGTTTAAATATGCAATAAATTTATTAACATTTCTAGAGTTCTAGATTTTTGGTGTTAAACTTAATCTTTTAGAGCTTTGAAGAAGTTTCTGAAACAAAAAGACCATTAAAAACCAGATATTTATTTTCTAACACCTGTAAATCAATAAAAGTTGCAAAGAAATTACAAGAGCTGATGAAGGCAGGCTGCAAACAGCAAGTGTTAGTCATGTAGGTGATCTCAGAAGTTTTGTGAAAATTAGAAATAACTGTGCTATCTTTAGGTACTCTGGTTTCTTCCAAATGTCAAAATAGAGTTCTAGGTAAAGAGGTGAATTTTTTTTTTTAAAACATACAGAAAAAACATACAAAATCCCATCAAGACGCAATTACTGCACAAAACAGGAAAAGCGATAACTTTTCAGTTAACACTACAAGCACACAGTAAATCATGAAATCTATCAACTTTTTTTTCAAATTGCTATTTGGTACGGTAAAAGGCTGTCTCTTTTTTCTTTTGTATAATGTGAAAAATTGGGCTACCATACCGAGTGGAACTGTCGCTTGAGGTCTTTGTGCCACCGGACCCATTTCACTGTAACACACGGCTCGGCAGTCATGTCGGCGCAGAAGTCAGATCGTGCAGTGTTAGAGTAGTTAGAATTCAGTTAAAACTAACGCGCTCAGTTGTTATTTTGGTGAAAAATATATTATTTGGAGATTATGTGTTTAGTTCAAACGACATATTTGTTGCAGTATTGATTTATTTTGAGGTAAAGTAAGTTTATTGTCGACTTCTCCCGGTGGCTTTCACTCTTCATCTGTTAGCTAACGTTGGGCTGGTTAGCTAAGTTCATAGGATAAAACCGTGAATATAACACTTATTTGCTTTTGTGTTAATTGCATAAACGCCATATAGAATAGGATAAGAGACGGGGCACATATTTATGACGTTGTGGCGTAGAGAACTGAAATTTATACGTGATTACATCTCACACATAGCTTATTTAATTGCTGATAATGAATCGCCTCATTTTTGCTTTTGTTGATGTTGCTGACGTTAATTAGTTGACTAACAGATCAAGTAACGACTGAAAAATGTATTGTTAAAAGTTTTGTATTAGTTGGCAAACACTTATCTTTTTATCTTTAATCTTTTATTGTTGATTTTTAATGATTCGTCTGTTTTGTCAGTTATCTGTTTGAACCATGGCATCTCTGTCAGAGGAGGTGCTGCTGGTGGTGAAAAAGGTTCGTCAGAAAAAGCAGGATGGGACACTGTATCTGATGGCTGAACGAATAGCCTGGGGTCCAGAAGGCAAAGACCGCTTCACAGTCAGCCACTTGTACTCAGATATCCGCTGTAAGTCCTGGTCTCAATATCTTTCACAACCAATTCTGATGTTCTTGTTTGGGGGGGTGTTTGTTTCAAGCTGCACCCTACTGCTGCCTTGTGCAGGTCAGAAGATCAGTCCTGATGGCAAAGCCAAAATTCAGCTCCAGCTGGTCCTTCACACTGGGGAGAGTTCAACATTCCACTTTGCCAATGACAGCACCGCACTCAAAGACCGAGATGCTGCCAAGGAACTGCTACAGCAGCTACTGCCCAAGTTCAAGAAGAAGGCAAACAAGGAGCTAGAGGAGAAAAACAGGTGAAAATATTTGCAACATTCTCCAGCTTTTACATTCATCAAAATTATTACATGATTGCCTCCTCATTATTGCTTGAGCTGACCATGATTGTTTTACATAATCATTGGAATAGTTTCAATTCAGGCGCATAAAAGCATCTTGATGGGACTAAAAGAATTGTCATCGCAGCATTGCTAAAGGGAAGTGTGTGCCCTCTTCTATTATGAGGATTGATACCAGTTGCATATATCAAAGTGTGTGACTTCTAACACTCAAACCAACTGCATTTGATGGATTAGTTTATGTACCAACTGCATTGTTCACACATTTTGGAAACTTCAATTCTGTTTGTCAGATTTGCTGCAAAATAAAGTGTTGAACTAAAATCATCATAAAGTGAATATAAAAATACATTTAATTGATTGATTGCATTTATTTTTCTGACTTCTGTCAACATAATCCTATCTGAATAACGTCCAAATTCTCTTTAAATTTTTTTGTTTACTTAATTACAAAATGCATTAGAAAATGTCATCTGATATTGACCTCATCAAACTAACAAGTATTTGTTATAGTTGGTTTGAGTCGCGAGTAACTGCTTTAATGTGTACTTACACACACATAGGTGGGCCCATTTTGCTGTTGTAACTACCTCCCTTGCTGGTTCAGAGGTGCATCAGCAGTGGATTAACTATGACCTCCCATTGTGCCTCTGTACTTTAACAGAGGATACAATGCGTAACAAAGGGGTATAGATTAAATGTATATAAAATATTTTATGTTCAGTTCTTATCGAAAGCTTAGATATTCATAGTTGAACTTTTGAAAAGTGTCTATGGCTAAATTAATCAAATTCATAATTTCCTGAATTTAAAACTTTTATTTTTAGGTCATTTTGAGGACAACATTTTTGTGTTTGCTTGCCTAATGTTAGACAGATGAGAGCGATTTAGACCAGCCTTGCTGATAAAAATGGGATTGGCTAAGTAAAATTCAGCGGACATAAAATGGAGAGGGTGGTTTCAAACAACAGATTTATTTTCAATGAAAACCTTTTGAGTCTGTTATGCTGCAAAATCTCAGTCAATCCAACTTGATTGGCATCTTAAGGCACATCTGCTTTTTGATGCTTTTATTCGCACAATAAATAAAATTTTAAATTATAAGAAGCCATTTTTATTGAAATTTTTGTAATATGATGATGCAGGAGATTTTTAAGCCACTTTGATAAACAGAGTACAGAGTGTGATGTTTTGTTTGTCTGTTGTTTTTTTGTTATTTTTTAATACGTTTGGAGCAGCTCTGTGTCATTTGTATATGAAAATGAAACATGCAGAATGTTCATATAAAATGATATTGTTGTCTGTGCTTCTCAAATCAGGGGCTCTAGGTTACACTATACAAGGATCGTAATGGGTTTAAATATAGTTATCTACTTTTATAAACATTGTAAATTAACGCCTGTGCCCCCACGTTTATCTATACTAATACCATGGTCAGTGAGAATTCTAATGCCAAATGGGATGAATTATTTTAGTATATGCACACGTAATTTGGCAAGTTAAATCACTGTTGTATCACTCCGTTATGGGCATCACCATAGCAACCCGTTAATCAACTGGTTTAGATCAGCTGGCTTTTGACAGGTGAATGACAGAAACGCGCTCTAGCATGGATTCTCTGGACAACAGTTGTTTAGCATAAAAAGTACATCGAGGCCAACATGAAATAGTTCCTATACTTGAGCATATTTAGCAAGTTTTGCAAAAAAACATTTGTTATAAAATGTTTACTGTGTGGAACCATGGTAAAAGCGTATTAAACGACTCGGACACGTGCATTACACGGCTGCGTGTCGTGGTGTAGTAGACTCTGCGTCGTGCATTAAAATCATGTAAATCATGGTCCGAGTTGTTTAGTCCTTACTAATAACTTTAATATGAGAAGAATTTAATCTGTAATAGGTTATATATCTTGGAAAAATAAATGCAATATATGCATCGCTCTAGGCTTGAAAGGTAAAAGCTCACATAAGTTACATAAAGTCATAATGTGTTATTTTAGCTAAAGGCAAGTCAGCTGCACTTAACATCTGTCACTGTA
This sequence comes from Atherinosoma microstoma, assembly GCA_037177055.1. Classification (NCBI taxonomy): domain Eukaryota; kingdom Metazoa; phylum Chordata; class Actinopteri; order Atheriniformes; family Atherinidae; genus Atherinosoma; species Atherinosoma microstoma. The sequence goes on from JBBBVU010000010.1 coordinate 20,812,030, forward strand.
TGATGAAATCACTGTTTCATGATCATGTTTGTCTTTGCTATTCCAGGATGCTTCAGGAAGACCCTGTGCTTTTCCAGTTATATAAAGACCTTGTGGTCAGCCAAGTTATCAGTGCTGAGGAGTTCTGGGCCAACCGGTTAGGAGGCATAAACAATGCAGAACCTGCACCATATATCAACAAACAGGAAGTTGGTATATCTGGAGCGTTCCTGGTACGTACGTCTATTCTGGTGGAGTTTTATGCTTCCTAATGCCAATTATCAGGATTAAAAACGTTCAGACGAATGTTAACACACCCCATTTTATGCTTCACAGGCCGACATTAGACCGCAGACTGATGGTTGTAACGGCTTGAGATATAATCTGACAGCTGACATCATTGAATCAATCTTCAGAACATACCCTGCAGGTATTCAGTTACATATCAGCCTACAAACTGTTGCAGTATGGACAGGCAAAAATAAGATTTTCATTTAAACCATGAGATTGTAACAATTTCTGTCAGAGAAGCAAGGGAGCTTGAAGTAAATATATTTATACAAAGTTGAATTGTTATTGCAGTGAAACAGAAGTATAGTGAAAATGTGCCACACAACCTGACGGAGAAGGAGTTCTGGACACGTTTTTTCCAGTCCCATTATTTTCATAGAGACCGCATCAGCACAGGAACACAAGATATCTTCTCAGAATGTGCCAAGCAGGATGAGAAAGGTAGGTTTTTAAAGTTGTAAATGTTTTATTTCAATGATGCAACGTAAATTATTTCACAAGTTTGCATATTATCTGTCATGTGTAGGGTTAAAGTCTCTGGTAACTCAAGGAGTGAAGAATCCTTTGGTTGACCTCATGTCATTGGAGGATAAAACATTAGATGAGGTAAGATTCACTAACCCCATTTTATTATTTATTAATTATTCAAATAAGCTTTTTTTCCCTTACATCCTTCAGCCACAAACCTTTGATATTTTTGTGATGCAGGGTTACGGAATTAGCACAACACTACCCTCAACCTCAAATGCAAACAGAACAGTGAAAGAGAACAGCAACTCGGCCATTATAAAACGGTTCAACCATCACAGTGCCATGGTGCTGGCAGCAGGCTCCCGCAAGGCGGGGTAAAGAACATAATCTTTTACTAAAGAGGTAAAATCCTGCTCATGTCGTTATCTTTGCACTGACCACATCTTGTTTTAAAGGGAAATGCCAGCCGACCAGGCCAGTGAGACGAGCAGCACAGATGGAAACTCAAGGGATTCGGACTTCTTTCAACCTCCTGTGAAGAAGGTATGATGGCTCTGTCACTGTGCTGCAGAGTTTCTGCAAAATATTATCTTGTGATCATTTGAGTTACTTTGCTTCTTTCTTAGGTTAAATTACAAGAAGCTATAGAATATGAAGATCTGCAAAGGGAAAACAGACCAAAAACAGTCGCGTTAAACCTGAAGAAGTCAGACAGGTACAGTTTTTCCATGTTTTAGTTTTTTTTTTTATATAAAAACGTACATTTTTTAACCCTCTCAAAGGTGCAGCGTGTAACAAAATCAAAGGTCAGTGACAGATAATCTGATGTATATTTAAAAACTGTGTTTCTGTTGGTTTGATAGTAACTTTATTTAAATAACTTTTTATTTTTCATTTGAAACGTGTTGAAATTGGCTGAACGGAGACCTAATCAATTAGTTGTCTGATCCTTGCAAAGCCTTCATGTCTAACTGTTCTTCAGCCAAACAGGGAAGAATGAGTCTCACTTCCTCTGGACAGAACTCTCTTTTTCTACTGTTTCATAATAAAAATGTTGTAGAAAAGGGTAACAGAAGATCAGATCCATTGTCTTCCCTGTCTTTGTTTGTGTTTTGGCTTAAACTGAATAATACAATGTCATTTGTATTCTTTTTTTAGTATGATAAGGTAATTTTTCTCTCTCCACCTTTTTTTTTTATTTCTTAAATAAGGTACGCTCATGGTCCTGTTCCACTTCAGTCCCAACAGTATACAACCAGCCAGGATATCATCAACTCAGTCAACTACATTCGACATGAGATGGCCAATTACAAACCCAACCTCACTCAGGTTAGAGCGTTGCCTTATTTCTAATACTGTTAGTTGTTGTTTTGTTTCAGATGTGATGTGGAAAACTTTGTCATCACATCTTTACCAGGTGTTTTCACTTATTCACCAACTTAAACCCAATCTAGTCAACTCATTAAAGGACTAAGCTGATGCCCCAGATAATAGTTTGTTTCACAAAGCCATCAGGGAAGTTATTATTTAAAAGTGTTTGGAAAAAGGCATGACTTAGCACTTTTGTGGGAAAAAATATCTGGTGGATACAGTTTCACTGAATTGTAAAGATTAGCGTTTTTAATTGCAGTCGTCTTCTTTGCAGGTGTTGTCCAGCTCAGCAGCTAGTTCTGCTATTGCAACGCTCTCTCCAGGAGGTATCCTCATGCAGGCCGGTGCACAGCAAGCCATAAATCGTAAGTGTGTGTGGTGCATTTTCATTGAATTGCTGCTGCTTGAATTGAACCTTAAGTTGCTCTATGATAATTGCTTTCGGTCTGTGTAGTAAAAGGGGGAAGAAGAATCATTTGAATGAAATGATACAGATCCTTCTTATTCACTCTAAATCTGCAGCCTTTAGACCTTTATGTTAATATTGTTATGTTTATCTTTTTTCAGAGATGGTACCCACTGACGTTCAGAGCGAGTTGAAACATCTTTATGTAGCTGCTGGAGAGTTATTGAGACACTTCTGGTCCTGTTTTCCCGTAAATACACCATTTTTGGAGGAGAAGGTAATTTCTTTTAAAGTAATTTATGTGATAGCAACATAAGAAAACCTATTTACTTTTCTAATTAAAATAGTGAATACAAACAGTTGAACTTTCTGTCCATAAACTATATTACATAAATTATCTCATTTTGGCCTTTTCTGTGTCTCATTGCAGGTGACAAAAATGAAGTCAAACCTTGAGAGATTTCAAATGACCAAGCTTCGTCCATTTCAAGAGAAAGTTCAGCGTCAGTACTTGAGTACAAATGTAAGTCTGAGGTATTTATAGTGGCACAGAGGCATTCGTGAGGCGGAACATGTATTAAATCTCTTTCACTTTCCCACAGCTTACAGGGCACTTAGAAGACATGCTGCTGACTGCCTATAGCAAGTTCCACATCTGGCAAACCCGCCGGATGATGAGGAAAACCTGACCTGTGGTGATTTGACAAGAGAGACATTCAATTATGGACAGATGACTTGTGAAGGTCCTCGAGACTCCTGTGAGGAGACCACACACCACGGCCCAATGGAGCATAGTTCACAAGGGCTTAATGAGGAGGATTTAGAGGGAAGCTGCTACACCCCAAATGTTCAACAGAGACTAATTGCATCTGGGTCACAAATAACTGTAATTAGTTTTGTTCTCTTTTCTTTGTTTTTTTTCTCAATGGTTAAGAGATCTCGGGCTGTAATGGTAAGCGTTTCTAAAATGATGTAATATGACCAAACTTCAGCTGGACATCAGAGGAGAAAAGGATCTCAGGACATCCGACATGAGGTGCAAGCAGAGGACAGTGTTTAATCAGTGCACAGAGCAGAGAAAGAGCGCTTCGATGTACATAGAGACCCTCTGAAAGAGGGTGACGTGTGGAAGTGTACAAAAGAATCTGAAGCAGGAGGGAGCGTGAATACAGCAATACTTAAGACATTTCATACTTGAGTGCATTACTGTGTGACTGAAATCACACTGTCACTGGTTTGTAATGTCTGCACTACCTGTCTGCACTGAAGACAAAAATGTAAGAATTAAAGTGGAGCTTTTGTTCATGCCGCTGTGTATTTAAACTGAAGTGTTTCATTCAACCTCTTGCACTGCAGCTCGTGTTTTATGTTATTTAGACAGGCAGTCATCCTATTTGTTACATGTTAAATTTAATCAGGAGGCTGGTGTGGTAAAATGTGAACTACACCGTCCTCGCTGATATAAATGCTGACAACATGAGGAGTTTGTTTCAGTTTTGGTTCCAATTAAGCAGAAGCATCCAGCCCGGCTGTGAGGACGCTGATACGTTGATTTCAGGAAGAGTCCTCCCATCAGCTGAGTGGAGCTGTCACGGGTCGGCTGGCTGCCGTCACAGTGGCGTGAGGCTGACCGCTTACTTTCTCCACAAGAACGCATCAAAACCAGGGATGCAAGTCAGGAGTTTGGTGTGGTTTTACAGGCGGTAACGGTGGAGTGTTGATCAGTCCATCTGGTGAGTTTAACTAGCAAACGGCACGAGAAAAAGCAACGTGAGAGCGGTGAACGCTAGCATGCTTGCTAACTTGTTATTGCAGCAATGTGAGCGAGTCTGGGTCGAGTTGGATCTTGAACATTCCTGAGATTTATTTGAGTGGAAACGATCTTTCATACGGGGGATGTTTAAATGAATGACGTTTCCGCGTGATCTCGTTCGTTTTGACAGAAACGTTCGCAGCAGCGTCAACAGACGGGTCTCGTGATGCAAACTGCCATGAATCAGCTGCATCTACATCGCCCCGTTCAGTGGACCGAACAGCACAGTTTTTCCTGGAAACTCCCACATTACTGTTAGCAGTGAAAATCAATAATGTAATACAATCCAGACTTAACCAGGAAATGTAAACTTCTATGAGCGAGAAAGCTAAGTTTATAGTCCCTAAGTACTTTTCATGCAACATTTTACCTCTACTAGATTTCAGAGGGAAATTTGTTCACAACTACATTCATTTGCGTTGCGTTTACTGTATCAACTGTCATCCAGCTACAACAGCAAAATATGTTTTTGCATACCCATCTTTCAGTTATTATTATAAAACTGAATAATTCTCACAGGCTAAGTTAATTTTTCTCTCGCAAGTGCTTTCAGTGCTGCTACTCTAAGTAAGTTCCTGTCTATGCCAAACTTTTTCTTTGATATACTTAAATACCTCTTGGCACTACTACAAAGCTAAAGGACACATGTCGGTCTAATGTCTTCAGGATGGCCCAACTTCTGTATACATACCAGCTGAAGTGAACACCCTCCCAAAGACCTTGGAGATCAAATGTGTCAGTTGACTTGTAATGTGATTAAAAGTTAATCTGTTTATGTGTGCGCCATTCAAGCCAAATCAGATGCAAAAGGATCTGGGCACCCAAGATTGTCCCTGGATTATCATCTAAGTTTTACCTTTTAGAAGCCTTTAGAAGAGTCTGTTTTCATCCTAACCTGCTTTAGTTGTTTAATTACATTCTTGTTGCAACAAGCTAATGAACATTCTTGGGCCAAAATGCATCCATGTCCCAGCACAGTGCTAACGAATAGACGGACTGAGGTCAAAGTGGACGAGTGCCTTTCACCTTCTTCTGAATTGCTTGTATCAACTAACTACTGTTTTGCCCAGAAGCATTTACGTTCCAATAGTTAGCATTAACATTGAAGTGTGTCTCCCTACAGTACTCTGACTAACTCCCCTCATAAGTTACAGCTTTAGTTTTACTTCTGCTTCCTCATGAATTCATGTTAAACCACAACAAGTAAATCAAAGCCAAACTGTATTGTATTACGGAGTATTTTGCTCGGAGCGGTGTACTGCCAATGCTGATATTTTCATGCTGGTAATGATTGGAAAATCATTCAACTCTGAGAGACAAAAAAAAAAAAAAAAGAAGTCTCTTAGGGTGTAGTAACAGCACCAGCTGATGTTTTACACAAGCTGAACTCAGATGAGCTTTTTCCAGGCTGCAGTGTAAAGTGGAATCATGACTGGTCAATTTTAGAGGGTAGGTATGCCAGTGAAAGTCATGTGATGCCTTATAGCTGAAGGTTGTGGTATGTGAAGATGCACTCTTAGGGTCTTTAACATTTATGTCTTCATACACGACTGACTCTCTCTGTCTGGTTCAGTTGTCGGTGATCACCATTGAAGATGCCTCTTATACCAGTTGTGCCAGACAACCACAGCCACGTACTGGCGGAGTTTGACTGCCTCGATCCACTTCTCTCCGCTCTACGTTTGGACTCTGGCAGGCTCAAGGTAGTTTCTGCCCTCTTATCACATTTGAGTCTATCGTTTTAATTAAATCACATAGCTTTACGATAATGTTGCGTCATTAAAGTTAGTAGAAAGTGACACCTGATAAGACATAGATGAAATCTCCCGCAGCTACAGTCAAGGAAACATATGAAGCTGTAAAAAATATTTAAGATCAGGATTAGTTCATGTTTTTTTCTTCTCTAAAGATGTAACCATTTTGTGTTGTAGTGTACCTGTTTGGCAGTGTCAAGGAAATGGCTGGGATTAGGAACGTCATCTGGAGGGTTGCACCTGATTCAGAGGGAAGGCTGGAAACAGAGGCTCATCCTCACTCACAAGGTGTGACTGAAACCTGAGTAAAATGTTTGTACATAAGTGGGGGTTTTTTTCTGTGAAGTTGTTTAACCCTCCACACAATATTGGTTGTTTCTTTTATGTTTCTTTTTAGGAAGGGTCTATCATTCAGGTGGCTTGTTGCCCTCATGATGAAGACTTTGTCGCAGTTGCAACAAGGTTTGTTAAGAGTTGGTCCAGAAAGTAAAGGAATGTGGTATTTTTTCCTTTTTCTTTGAATAAAATTCACCTTCCAGCGTTTAATTGCCCCGCCTGCATTTGCTATCTGTAATCTTCCAGTCAGGGTCTGGTGGTGGTGTGGGAGCTGCAGCTGGAGCGGCGCGGTCGTCCGGAGAGAGTCAGTGTGTCGTGGGAGCACAGAGGTCACAACATCACCTCCCTGTGCTGGGATACCAGCACACTCAGAGTTTTTGTTGGGGATTCTGGAGGCAAAGTGTCTTTTCTGCGAGCAGGATCTTCTAAACTCGGCAAGGTAGGAAAAGTTAAGCAATGCAAAACAAATAGATGATATAATATTGTTTTTTATGTGCATTATTTGATTTACAGCAACATTTATCACTGCATATTAGCATATCTGTTTCTTCTGTTTTACTGGGGCCAGTAAACTTGACCACTGTTGCTTCTTTTTTCTGTGTTTCAGTCCTTCGTACTCCTTTTTATTTTAACACATTTCAAATCCACATGACTTTTAACAATATTTTTTCTTGTCTCTAGGGGTCAGCATTTGTTATCTTTCCTGTCCAGACCGTCACCACTGTTGACTCCAGAGTGGTTCAACTTGGCTATCAAGATGGCCGTTTGCTTGTGTCTTCCCTGAGTCGCTGCTACCTCTGTGACACAGAGAGGTGAGATCCACCTGGGCTCAGTTTCTCTTGTCCATCTATTGATGTTTAGAAGAGTCTGACGGACAACATCAAAGTGTCCTCTATTTTTTTAGTGAGCAAACTCTGCATTGTGATTGACAGCAGTATTAAAAAATTAACGAGAGCCGATGTGACTGTTTATGTTCTCCCAGTGATAGTCCAGAGTAAAAAAATAATACAATGTATATTTTCGAATGTGCACACCAAAACCCAGTTTTATTAGTGGAATTTCATTGCTGCTTTAACAACATTACATGTGTTTTAAGTGGCTCTATTTTACAGTTTGAATATTAAAACAGCAAAAATTTCAAACAAACAGTGCAACTCCTGCTGGAAGGGTCCAGCAGGAAAATGTGTGGAAAATAATAGTAATTATCTTTTTAAGATAATCAGAAACCTTACCATGAACATCAAGACATTGATGTACACAATTTTAAATGAACATACTTGCATCAAATTATCCATCCATCAATCTGTTCATCCAACTTCTACCACTTATGTTACTTTGGGTCACACGGTCAGCAGCCGTAACAGGGAAGCCCAGATTTCCCTCTTCCAGTTCGTCTTGGGGGGTCCCAAGACGTTCCCAGGCCAACCCAGAGTCTTGTCCCTTCTGTCCCAGGAAAAGGGACACTCTGGGATGCCTCCTGGAGGTGCCCAGGAGGCATCCCAACCAGATGTCCCAGTCACTTCATCGGACTCCTCTCAATGCGAGTGGAAATGCTGATTTGTTCTTTTTCCCATTCAGAATATGATGTGCAGTTTTTATTACACGGGGCACTTCACCTACATGGAAATATTTGTTTTCCCTTTTTCTTTTCTTTTTTAAATGAATAATTTTCCTCAATTATTATTGTATATTTCTAATTAATCCAAAACATCTGATAATTTCTTCTTATAAGTATTTGGAATTTCTTTTTTTTTCTTCTTTCTGATAAAATGAAGATTGTTTTAAGTTTTAGTGGTTGAAAATGTCTTTTTCCTCTGTCTGCCTTCAGGGAGAAGTTTTGGCGTGTTGGAAATAAAGAGCGTGATGGAGAATATGGAGCCTGTTTTTTCCCTCAGAACAGGGGATTATTAGTAGGTCAGCCCCCACTGCTGTACTGTGCCCGGCCAGGATCTCGAATATGGGAAGCCAATTTTAATGGTGAAGTTCTGAGCACCCACCAGTTCAAACAACTTCTGGCATGTCCCCCACTACCTCTAATCACGTACAGGTAAGTCGTGCTCTCACTTCTGGATCTATGTAAACGGCACATGTTATAATGTGCCTGTTTTTCCCACAGAAATGAGCCAAACTATCATTCGGTGCAGAGGAGTTCGCAGTCAGTCGCCTTCCCTAAGCTGCTTTATTTTGGGTAAAATGAATTCTCTTTAGATGTTTTACCATCTGAAACAATTTACTGCTCTTGAGCCCGTCACATGACTAACTTGAGACTTCATTTGTTCATGTAGAGACCAAAACCTGCTGAGCTGGACCGATTCAGCCATTTATATCTTCACACCTCAGAATGGACAAGTACTGCTGTGGACTGATATTAAAGGTGTGTGTGTGTGCACGTTTCTTTCCCACAAACTATCAGCAACTATATTCTGGAGTAACTGATCAGACATTTTTTCCATACACACATGCTCTGCATGTAAACATACATTATCAGATAGATTAGATATTATCCTGCCAGATGTTCCAAATCAATTTTAAAGATCTTGTTTAACAAGAATTCAGATATTCATGATCATAAAATACATTGTGTTTTTAAATCCAGAAAGTCATCATTTCCTCTTGTCTTTTAATATATTTTTTTCTTTTTTCATAGATTTGGCTGATATTGCAGTCTACCGCAGCGAGCTCTTCTGTCTCCATGGCAGCGGCCGTCTGTCCCACTTCTCCCTGTTGTCTGCAGAGCGCTGTGTTGAGCGTTTGCTGCGTAGAGAGTCCTGGACTCTAGCTGCGACCGTCTGCTGTATGTTCCAGCACACAGTCACCACAGGCAGAGTAAGATGGCAGCTACTGCTATGTTAACTAACCTCATCTTTGCCCTCTGTTGTACTCGGATTACAGTCTGTTTTTGGCCTGAGCTATCCATCATATTCTTGAGGTCTTGTTTGATGAAAGCGAAAGCATCTAAAAACAAAACATAATCTCCTGAGTTCGGTATTAATGAATCATTCCTGGTTAATTTAGGCCAGGAAGTCCATCCCGATCGACCGCCTTGAACACCTGAAGTGTCAGCTCAGTTCCACCACACACCCTGAACTGATATGCCAGCTGGAGGAAGTCATCACAAAGCTGGAGCCTCTGGACTCCGCATCCAGCAGTCGTAGAAGCAGCATCTCCTCACATGTAAGAAAAAAGTATCTTCAAATCTCCGGTACAAAGAATTAGTTGCATTTCTTGAAATTTGTTATGTGGTGAGGATTATTAGCTGTTCACTCTAAGATTTAACCTGTTTGGATAAAATGATCTAACATTAGATGTTTATGTGTCTTCACTGTGCCTTCTGTCTCTGACATGAGGCCCACAGAACCTGAATAATTTCAGATGAAGAACTTTTCTTTATTTCTACTCATTTTTATATATAATGATTTTCTGAAGTAGAGCTCTGATGTGGAAAGGAGCATTTACACAATACATTGTTTTTATCTGTGTTAGTTTACCATAACGGTGACGTCTGACTTGTGGTTATCCAGGAGAGTTTCAACGTCCTGGACTGTGGGATCTATCGTGTAATCAGTCGCAGAGGGAGCCAGTCGGATGAGGAGACGAGCTCCCTCATCAATCAGTCCATGTCAGAGGAGGAGCGACTCAAAGAGTTCAGTTTTGTTCAGGAGGAAGATCAGGTGGATCACGGTAAGAGGCACTTGCCCTTTTAATATGAGGTCATCATTGATAATATTCTTAAACTGTCATTTTACAAGGTAAAAAAATTTCTTTTTTTAAAAAAACTTAATCTGGTTATTTTTTATTAATACTTACTGATTTTCATAAACATTTGTGATGTAGAAAAAACGCCCAGTGTTTTCAACTGCTCTCAGCTCAAAACCCTAATTTTCCTTGAAGAAAGATTTAACACTACAAACTCAACAAGTAAAAGAGTCACCGTTTAACACTTTATCTTGTTTCTTTATTTACATATTGCTTTTCTTTTTTGTTTTCTCTTTATATCTGATTTGTGTTTTTAAGCAGGACTGAAATTCTTTTCTGCTTCTTCTGATTTGTGTGTTAAAAAAGAGTGAAGTTATTTTCAGTGTAACAATTTCAAATAGACAAAAAAAACAAAAAAAACAAAAAGAAAACATGTATACAAATAGATTTGATGACGTTTATAGTAGCTTATAAAGAATCTTTAGTGACTGATGATAATTTGACTCTGAGGTTTTCTCTGTTGTATTGATCATATCTACCTTCATTCTGAATCTTACTGCTTTTGAACATTATAATGTTTCTGATCGAGCTGAAAGCAAATGTAATCCTAAGTGTCGCTCGGCTGCTGCGTTTGAACAATCACTGTGTTGATTTGTTTGCTTTGTCAGATTGTTAACATCAACTTTCTCATCTCTTCCACTACATCACACACACACATGTCACCATTCTTTGGTTCCGTTTCCTGCAGAGTTTGATTTTGATTTTCCTCATAGTGTTGTCCGGCTCATGTGCTCCCTTCGCTCGCATTATGTCCACTGCCTCTCATCATTCCCCTCCAGCACTCCATCCACCTGTGTTTTTCCTTCCACTCTGGCTTCCATCTTTATTCAGATCCACAGAGCAGTGACCGCATGGAGGCCGATCGGTTTCACCTCCCTCTGTCATTCCGCCCCAAACCTCCCCGCATCGCACTGCAGGCCGTCAAAGACAGGTGAATAAACATCCAGCGGGAAGAAAATCAACATGTGTGCAAATAACTTTAAATCAAAAAGTATTTTGCAGCAGCTCTTGTGCAGACATATTGCTTTGAGCTGTATGCAAACATGAATAAATTACTTCTGGTTTATACTTCTTTTATCTATTTCTTCTTTTGAGAATTGAAACCCAGGTGCAGCTGTGCATTCAGACAGTTTAGTTCCCCTTTCCACTGAAAACCCATTTTTTGGTTGTATTAATCACATGTCCATCTGTGGAGGCACATGTCATGTTTTGTTTCTGAGCATCACTCATTTCTCCTCCACATGAAACTGCAATGACAGCTGTTCTGCCTGCCTGTCTGATTGTTGCACACTAAAAGCCATTTTCCTGAAACTTCACAGGTTTGTTGCATCGTTCCTTTTTTTCCCTCTCTTTTTCTCTCAACAGTGTTTCTAGTTTTGTCAAGAAGACAACTGAGAAGATCAACACCCTCCAGATGAACTCTGAGCTCTGGCAACGGCCTGAGTTCAGAGAGAGTGGGCAGACTGAAACATTAGCAACCACCGCTCCTTACTCGGAGGAAATGGAGAATGAGTAAGTTGAGACCAAACATTGTCTACAGAGATTTAAAGCAGCTGTCACAAAAAGAGAAAAAAGAAACTGTTTTGTATTCTTATTTTGTTTGACTTTCTTGACCGAAAATGAGCAGATAAAACCAGTAATTTCCATTTGTCGTTGTAGAGTTTATGATGAAACGTCCAACGCAGAGGCCGACATGCAGGAACTTCGGTCAGCAACAGAGCGAGCTGTGTACGTTTTGGAAGATTTATTAATCTTTTTCTCTGTTTGAAGTTGGCACTGAATGTTACTCTGGCATTTAAATGTTACTGATTTCCCAACATCAGTTCACAGATACAAGATCCTTTGGTGCTACTGGATCCAGTCTGCCTGGGAGAAGCTCTGCTGGAGTGGCTGCCAGTGCTGGAGCGAATACTCGGACCAGCAGATCTCGGGTCAGCTTCTGCAAGTGATTCAAACCTGGATGGGTCAGGAGAAGAAAAATGGGAGACGGATTATCTAAACACCTGCTCAGAACAACAAGGAGAACCCACAGAGATTGTAACAGAGGAGAGGAAAGAGTCTCCTGAAGTTGGAGAGGACGAGGCCCCATGTGACAACCAGCAGAGATTAGACTCGATGGAGAATGTTACCACATGTGGGAACCCTCCAGAGCCCATCAGAGTGGTGTCGCCCAAACCTGTACCATCAGACTTACTAGCTAATCTCACTGAACTGGCCACACTCTACACAGAGCTGAGCTGCTTTAGAAACCAGAATGAAGCACTGGGATGCAAAACTTTCCTGCGTCGCTACTTCTTTCTGCTGGACCAAGAGCGTGTGAGAAGAATGTGTCTGCTGTGTTATCAGGAGCAACCCCAGATGAAGAGCTCCTTCATTGAGGCCATGCTAGGTCAGAAACGTATCCTTAAACAGTGTTGCTTGTACAAAAAAAAAACACATGTAACATGATCTTGTATATCTTCTTCTTTGGTTTAAGAGAGAAAAAGGAGGAAAAAATACACATATAAATATTATAAACAAAAAATAAAGATGCAGGGTTTTATTTTGAAATGAATTCCCATATAGAAAAAAAAAGCTGAATCTGGTCATTTTCTGGACATTGATTTTTGTCAGCAGCTATCGAGAAAATCTCTGAATTTAGACCTTTTTATTGAGAGAGAATTTTTGATAATCACATGGAAAAATATTTAAAAGTGTAACTTAACAGCTGCTTTATGCTCATCTTAGTTTCAGATTGATAAACCCCATGGGTAAAATTTCAGATAATGAGATTAAAATCTGAGGCTCCCTCCTGCAGCTTTAGTTCCTCAAAACATTGATGATTTGCAACGTGTTAAAAGTCTCACTGTTCTCTTCAGAGCTCACTCAGTCCAGTAAGGTGGTGGAGGTTATTCAGAGAGGGGATTTGCTGAAATCTCTGCGAAGTCTGAGAGAGCTGCAGTCCTGGGGTGCACCTCCTCTCCTCGTTCACTTGCACAGGTAAGCGCCTGCATTTGTCTCTGTTATCGACACATGCCCTAATAAAAAATAATACTTCTTCTTGATCTTCAAAAGAAACGCAAAGAGAAAATGTTCAGAAGTTGACTGTCTTCTAATTATCAGCAGGAAATAAACTAATTTAAAATCTTTGTAAGACACAAACAGGATGTTGACATCTGAGCTAGAAGGAGGATATAGGTGTGTTATGTAGACATTTTAAAGCCTGAATTTCAGCTGTATCGAGAGCAGTCTTTCAGTAATGCAGTTTTAGAAATTGCAGTAGTCTTTGTCCTCTGGAATAAAGTGTTTTTCTTTTATGTTATCCAGGCTGTATGACAAGCACGGGGAAGCAGCTGTGCGCTCATTTTCCCAATTCTATCCTACGATAACTCCTGCCGATGTAATGACGATGGCTCAGCAAAGCCACTTCCTGGCTTATTTGGATAATCTGGTTCAGTCACGAGCTGAGGAGCACAGGTACACCTGCAGACTCATCTTGTTGCCAAGTGAATAAAAACTCCCTTTTAATGCAGAATTTACAATGATTTTCTTTGTTAGGTTGTCGTTTTTGCAGTCCCTCCTGGAACCAGAATCACTGAAACAGGATTGGCTGGAGCTGGCACTTACCCATGATGCACCTCAACACTGCGATACCCTGACTCCTGATGGACAGCCCAGGTCAGATGCTGTTAATACTGTATGCCAAACTACAAACTAACACTTTGGTGTTATGATCTTTTATACCATTACAAGTTTGGACAAAATATAAAAACCATGTTTTCATTGTGTCCGAAATGCACTTAAATAATGTTTTGTTTTGTTTGTGTTTTAAAGCCACAGCAAAGTTAGATGCTGAAGTGAAAATGGACTAAAAGCGTGGATCTAATTGTATGTTTCCTGCTGCAGGTGGCATTCACACCGTTTCAGCTGGGGTTATGGACGACTTCTGTCTCTGCTGATTCGTCTTCCAGCAGATTTCTCCTCTAAGCAAAAGATGGCCGAGACCTGCCGCACTCACGGGTATTTCTAATCGTCATATGGTTTGGTATTGATTTTTACAGTTTTCTATTACACAGTAATCTATGTTATGTGTGCATGGTCCCAGGTACTGGACGGGTTATCTCCACCTCTGTAGCGAGCTGCAGCGCCGCACAGAAGCATTCTCCGCCATCTGTCAGCTGGATGATATCAGTCTGTTGGAAGAACCTGATGGTAAAAATTGTTCCCTACGAAACCTCAAACATGATTCAAATGAAATAAATCTCTTCTGGTTTCAGGGGAAATTTGTCTTTAAAACAAAATTTCATTTCCATGCCAATCTAATGTGCGTGCTCGGACATGCCTGTAATATTGAAGTCCTGTGTTTCTGATACAAGTGAAGACAAAATTAGGCAGATATGAGGTGAGTTTGTCTGGTCATGTTGCAGTCTACTACTTTAACACTGTCATTAAGCCCTCCCTGCAGAGGATCTGATCACAATACTTATTCTTCATAGCAGTATATTTAATCAAAGCAGCTGAATGTATTTATGATAAGTTAACAGCATAATGGTAGCGTTCTTCTACTATCTGATGTATGATGTGCTGAGGGTCCAAGCCATGAGTTTTCCCAGGACAAGCTGGGACCCTGTTTATTATTAGAAGGTTCCAAAATATCTGTACAGTTAGGTAACACAAGGAAAAATGTAGCTCTGTCAAAACACAGAGAGCGGCACTCCAGGATTTCAAACATACCTTGTGAGCCACAGCGTGCCCCCAAACGCAAGTCAAACAATGCTAAACCCCTGAAG
>JBBBVU010000010.1:20827432-20858736 GCA_037177055.1 Atherinosoma microstoma
TGCTCGGGTATTATTCGCTATAGTCGACAGGCTAACAAACCAACCTGTGTCGATAGCAGCTGAACTATATTCAACCAGTTTATGTATTTAAATGACAGTTAATGCAATCTTAAAGGTGGTTTTACCAACAGCCACTCAAATTGAGCATTTTGCAGGTTAAAACACCATCATACACCAATATCTGTCCTATTGTGTTCCAGGTGTTGAGCCCCAGACCTTGGATGAGTGGAAGCTCCTGATCCAGCTATCTCAGCAGTACAGCAGAGGTGGAGACTCACAGCAAGTCACAGATGTGAATGGGAGCAGCTGGTCCAACGGTTCAGCGGACTGTGAAGGAAAGATCAGCCCAGAGAGTCTGACCCTCATGCTGGCTCGCACAGCCGGGCCTGACCGGGCCTTAGCAGTGCTGGAGGAATGTGGCGTGCACCTGGTCCTTTCAGCCCACTCCACACTGGTGTGTGAACTGCTGAGAGTGGCCGAGAAGAGACAGAGGTGGGTCCAGCTGTTGATTGCAGAGCTTTCAGATTATCATATGATTGGGAAGCGGGTCAAATGTAAGCATTGGTAATATCACCTAAGCATACAAACAGAAATGAAGGTTTCATGTAGCTTCTGACTAATGTGGGGATTTTTTTTTTTTTAAAGGCTTATTTAACAATCATGCATTATTATTGTGCACACTACCATCAGACAGAAAGCAGACTGAAACAGAATGAATGCTTGCTAGTGGTCTGAAGAGTCTGACAGAAATCTTTGTGTTATGGAAAGTTCTTTTTGATACGTAGATGTTTTAAAGCACAGATGTTTGTGTGTTTGTTTCTAAAGTCTGGAATGATATGTCAGGATGGATTCATCTTTCATGTAGAAGAATGACTAGAAAAAAACTCCTCTTTCATTTGTTTTTGTTTTTTCAGGGCGATGATCCAGACGATGCTCGAGCGCTGTGATCGCTTCCTCTGGTCTCAGCATGCCTAACTCCAAATCAGAGCAGCAATCATTAACATGACACTTATTGTAAGTCTTCCCACACAATGCGGTTCAAGCTGTGACTTAATTTATACACTGTGACATCACCAAAGCCTGATGGTTAAGATACAGGTAATTTATCTGTGGCTGAGAAGAGTATTATCTGTTTGACTTCATTCTGTTGACTTGTTAAATCATTCCATATTCAGGTGTATGTCCAAATGACTTGTCGTTGTTGTTGTTGTTGTTGTTGTTACTGTTGTTTTTGATCATTTAGATGAATGTTTTTGTGCATGCACAGGCAATTGGATATCTCATGTCATATATCTTTTTGATTCCAGGCCAAATAAATATGTAGATGTTCTTGCTTTGACTAAAGTAAACTTGCAATAATTACAGTTTTAATGTTTTAACCAGGTTACATCATTAATAATCATCATTAATAAAAGCTGTCTGTGTGAACATGACCACGCCTGTGAATTGTCTTTTACTTCCATGTATCAGTGTTCGAATCACAAAAACATCACAGTGAGACACAAAAGAAGGTAAAACACATCTGGTAGATACATTTTTCCATGACGGCAGCAGCAGAGGTGTCAGTCTGTGATCATAGCTGTCTGACTGTTGGTGAGATTACACAATATGACCCAAATGGATTTCATGAAACTTTCATCTGTGTTCTGCAGAGCTAGAACCAGATCCAGAGCACCTCTGGATTTCTTTATTTAGAGTTGCAAAACCAGGCATTGGCCTTTGTGGACAAAGGACTCAAAAAACTTTTTACTATTTGTTTGCTTTTGTATATTTCTGCACTGAAAGCACACACATTTAAAAGCTTAATTCATTGCATTTACTTCACTAAAAACAGAAGACCGAGCTGACCTTCGTGTCTAGCCATGGAAACAGGTTCGGGTTTTTTGACGTTTTGAAATCAGAAACGGTCTCATAAAAGAATCCACACAACCAGAAACCATTTTATTAGCCTGAAATAAACTGTCCCTTTCTCATACTGTATGTAAAACATCTTGTTTTATGTGTTTTTTTTATTTTACTTTGTTGTTGTTGTTTTACAACAGATTATTTCTCTCCATCCCACACATGCAGTCAGATGATGGGAAATGTGGGTCAACAGAGATGATATTAATAACAGAGTAATGAAATGGGACCGATGACTCATTCGATGCTATCACACACCTGGAGCATCAAAGAGGCGAGAGCAGGCAGAGGGAAGTTCCTGCAGTTTCACATTTGATTTTTTTCAAGGCGCACGCTGGACAAAAACACTTTTTATGAGTCTCGTAGAGAGTTTAAACTCAGAGCTAAATTTATTTATTTATCTTCATCCTCTGCTCATCATCATTTCCCCAAAACCCTGCTTCCCACTTCTTCCAACTCTTCCAGTTGTCTGTATCACTGGCATGTGATGGTCAGATTGAAACCTTTGGCATATGGAAAGGACACAGAGAAGAAATCTTACTTTGTCATTGTAAAATCCCATTTCCCTCTAAAATGATAACAAAGCCTGTCTTTCTAAACTTCTGCTGCAGTTCCATGTTTGTCAAACAATCCAGCTGCCTTTATGTTCGGTTGATCGGTCATCCCGTCTGTTCTTTCAAGCAGACAGAATTATTTAATTTATTTGAAATGTTGATTTGACAGATGGTTTTCAACATGGGCAAGAGGACAGAAGTAAATTTGATTTGAAAGGTTATTAGGTCGAGGCATTGAGTCCAGTGTTTGATGTTGCCTTCCTGTCACCAGAAGGACAGATAAGGGGGATTCTGCACATACCTGTTGGCCCTGCTGTCAGTGTATACATAGCAACCCCAACACTTGGAGCCATAGACCTGCTGGCTCTCAAGTTGAGTCAAAGTGAGCGCGGCAGTAAGAGACTGTAAGCCTAATTCGTTGTTTTCGCAGCTTGAACAGACTGCATGATCTAGATGGACACAGCACTCATGGTGAGTCTATTTTTATTTGTTTTATAATAAGTTTAACCGTTTGTTTTTTCTTTCATTTAAACATTCACTCTGACGTGTCATTTCAGGTGTCAGCATCTCTGGTTGGGCTTGCCCTCATCCTGCTCTCCCTCCCGGAGCATGTTTCATTAAACAAAATACTTGACAACACCTCAGGTAGGAATTCTGTGGGATCATTGATGGAAAGAGGCGGTGACGAGGAGCTGCTCTAACTGCATCTGTGTTCTCAGGAACTGTGTATCTTGGGTCCGTGTATGTTGGTGAAGCTCTTCAGAGGGCGATTGAGCTGACTGATGCTGCGTATGCCCACACAAATGAAAGGTAAGATAATCTTCATCTCGGTCCAGTGTGGATTTGAGAAATATCTCACCGGGATAACTTGTAGAGAAACATCATTTAAACTTCTGCGATGACAAAAAAAGCTGACCATCTCAACGATTTTAGGGTGAAAAAGTCTTTTTCGGAGGGGGCTTTGAGACCCAGTGACCTGCTCGCCCAGTTTAAACAGATTGAAACCAGAACCAGGACTCAGATCAGGGCTGCTGAACTGCTGGACAACACAGTGGAGCTGATCAGAGAGATGGTCTACACCAACACTATGATGCAGCCCATGCCTTACGGTACTCGACGGCAACATAACATCGTTAAAAGATCATTTATCTGTTAATTTGTAATTAAAAAATTGTACGTGTATCCCAGACCGTTACTCTGTAACTCGGTCCAACATGTGACATCGCCTCTTTCCTTTCTTTATTCACTTTGTTTTGCTTCCTTTACACTTATTTTCTGTATTGAGGTCCCACAGTAAAGCTTCAGTTCAAAGTTGCAGACCATATTTTCTGTGTTTACATGCCTTCAGAGCTGCTGAGTGACGGAGACGTGGAGAAACTGCTGCAGGTGACGGGCTGCTCCGCTGAGCTGCAGACACTCAGCTGTCAGACAGACTGCCTGTCTGAGCGCTACAGATCCATCACAGGGGAGTGCAACAACAGGTCAGGGCTGATATAAAAGCATACAGTAACCAAACAGTGCTGCCATTTATACATTTTATCATGTTGTTTAGTACCTTTTTGTGTTGTCTGCTGTTTTCAGACAACATCCAAGATGGGGGGCTGCAAACATCCCATATTCCCGCTGGTTGCCTCCAGAGTATGAGGATGTGTGGGGGATGCCCAAAGGATGGGACCCCAAACACACCTACCATAATGTCAGCCTGCCTCCAGTAAGAGCCCAGCAGCAGCATCAGCTTAGAGCCACCCTCTGTCCTGTCAGCTGCCGTTAACTCCACCACTCCTTCTTGTTTGTTGTCCAGGTGCGGCTCGTGTCACAGGAAGTGCTGTTCACCCACAACCACAACATTTCTGTGGACTCCACTCTGTCCCATCTACTGGTGGACTGGGGTCAATGGATAGACCACGACATGGTGCTGACGCCTCAGAGCCCCAGCACGGCCGCCTTCAAGACAGGGGCTGACTGCACCCACACCTGCAGCAGAGACACCCCCTGCTTCCCCATTCAGGTGCATTGATTTTCATCCTGCCTATAACAGTCTGTTTATTCTAGTTTTAAATGCTAGTCCTCTACTAGAGAGTGTTTAGTACAGCTGTGAATATTACTTGCTAACTTTATCTGGAAAAACTAACTTCTACTTCTGATGCTTTAAGCCAAAGTGATGCCTTTCTTCTGGCCTGTAAAGTGTTATCTGTGTGCTCTGACCAAGTCTTCGAAAGTGTCTATTCCTCTGCTGAGATAGTAAAGTTATCCATGATAATCTGGAATCTGGCCTGGAGTGGCATTTTTAATATGTATTACTTCTCAAAAGCAGATTGATCAATATGAGGGGCAGTCGGTAAATTACAATTTAAAAACTCATTTCTCAGATGATTTTTATTTCATGTTTCTTTAGAGATTTAGAAATGAAAAGTTTTTATGGACAGCCCTAAGTTTTTCAGAAAGAAATTATGTTTCATAAAGCTGTTTTAAAATAAATTTCACTCTGCATGGTTCAAGGCTAAAAGTTTAAGAATGGTTTTAGGAAAGTTAAAAGTTTTAAAAACCCTGAATTTTCTTCTCTGTGATTTAAAAGAGAAGATTTTTGCTTCCCAGCCATAGCAATCTAAACATTGAGCTTTCTTCCCAGATCCCACTGTCTGATCCTCGTAATGGAATCCAGAGCTGCATGCCTTTCTTCCGCTCTGCTCCCAGCTGTCGTGCCGGAGTTCTGCCTCATCGCCACCGAGAGCAGCTCAATGCCATCACCTCCTTCGTAGATGCCAGCATGGTGTACGGCAGCTCTGCCAGTCTGGCCTCGGCTCTCAGAAACCTCTCCTCTCCTCTGGGCTCCATGGCCATCAACTCCCAACACTATGACCAGGAGCTGGCACACATGCCATTCCTGCCTCGCCTGCAGGCTCACCTGGACCCCTGCGGCCCCCGTAACTCCAGCATCTCAGGGGAATCGGACAGACATGTGCACCGGGAGAACACTACGTCGTGCTTTCACGCTGGTGAGTGAGCGAATGTGGGGAATTTCCACTTTTCTACGGCCTTTACATCAGCTGCTGTTTGTGATTTATGCCTCACAGGTGATTCCAGAGCCAATGAACATCTGGGACTCATCGCGCTGCACACGCTCTTTCTGAGAGAGCACAACCGATTGGTCAAAGAGCTGCACCTGCTTAACCCTCAGTGGAGCCCCGACAGCCTCTATCAGGAAGCCCGCAAGATCATAGGAGCCATTCATCAGGTGTCTGGGAGAAGTTTCAGCTGAACATTTGTTCACATAACACTTTGATTCTTCTCATCACTCCAATCTTTCTTCTTAATCTTTCCAGATCTTAACATGGGATAACTACCTGCCACGAGTCCTCGGTGAGAGTGTCATGTCTAATCTGATGCCTCCCTACCAGGGCTACGATCCTGACATGGATCCCAGCATCGCTAACATGTTTGCAACGGCTGCATTTCGTTTTGCCCACGTCACCGTGCAGCCAGTGGTAAACAGGCTGGGTCCGGGATACATCCTTAACTCCCAGTATCCCCCATTGCCACTGCATCATTCACTGTTTGCCTCTTGGAGGGTTGTACAGGAAGGTAAAACACAACGTTCTCTCTCTCAAATTATGTCTGATCTTTTCCGTTTCTGGACCACCGAACATTTCTCATGATGTTTTAGGCGGTATCGACCCTGTGCTGCGTGGCCTGCTGCTGTCTCCAGCCAAGTTGCAGACTCCAGGTCAGATGATGGTGGAGGAGTTGACGGAAAGGCTGTTTCAGGCACAGGGAGGGATGCCTCTGGACCTTGGGGCTCTTAACCTTCAGAGGGGTCGAGATCATGGACTACCAGGTAACCAGCTTTTTTATCCACTGTTTCAACAAAGATTGTTTAACCTGACAGACTGATTTGTTTTTGGGTTTTTTTACTTCTTACTTCTGTTGAGATTAATATTATTTTATCATCTGAAAACAAAGTAATTTCCCCACGCTTCATAGATGAATAAAGTGGTCTATCTGCATTAAAAAAAAACACTGCAGGGAACGCATTTTACATTTAATTTCTCCTTTATTTAACCAGATTAAAAATCTCTTCTTCTAGGTCACCACAAGCTTATAATATACCTTTGATGCAGTTCCTTTAGCTTTAACCTCCTTTCTTCTCCTCATCCATCAGGTTACAGCTCATGGCGAAGGTTTTGTGGCCTTTCTGTTCCCAACACCACATCAGAACTGGCTGAAATTTTGGACAACTTCACTTTGGCTCACAAATTCCAACTCTTATACGAGACTCCACACAACATCGATGTGTGGGTGGGGGCCATCTCTGAGCCCGCTCTGCCCGGAGGCCGAGTCGGTCCACTCCTGTCCTGCCTCCTGGCCAGACAGTTCAGAGCCCTTAGAGACGGGGACAGGTAGGAGTAACCATTAAATCTGAATTATTACCGGTATCATGAAAGAGGTTACATCTAAATCTGTGTTTGCCTGCTAAGGTTTTGGTGGGAGAGGGAAGGAGTGTTCACCAGCACCCAGAGGAGAAACCTGCACAACGTCTCTCTGTCTCGCATCATTTGTGACAACAGCCACATCAGTCATGTCCCTGTGAACCCGTTCTCACGCACCAAGAGTCCAGAGGACATGCTGGCCTGCTCCCATCCACTCATCCCTCACCTGGACCTCAGTCCCTGGAAAGAGCCAGACACGGGTAAGGAAGTTTAAAAAAAAAAAAAAAAAAAAAAGGATATGTCAAGTTTGAAAAATCTTAATTGTTACTTTTTTTATGACGTCTCTCCCAGATCCCAGCTGTGGTCCGATACCCAGGATTGAGTCGGGCTACTCTCTGCTCTGCAACTCTGTGATCCTCTATCAGTGTCAGTCTGGCTTCAGGCTGCTGGGCTCTCCTTCAGTCAGCTGTGATGCGAACAGCCAGCAATGGAGCTCCCCACCCCCAACATGTCAAGGTACAGAGAATAAACTGAAGCCTGGTAACGTGACTAGAATGGATATCATGGTATGCTTTCAGGATACATTATTTTCATTATGCATGCAATGAATAATCTATTTTTGTTCTCATTACTATTATGGACAATAATTTTATTTCTGCTGCTTTGAATTGAATCCAGCAGCAAACCATGTAACCACACATAGATACAGATATTTCTAATTTACTGTTTCCTATTATAGTTTATGTAGATTGTTATTGATGTTGATGCTGAAAATACAAAACGATTCTCTAAAGATACAATTTAAATGTAACCCTGGATTCAGCTGTTCTAACATGCTTTTGAAGATTTATTTCAAAGGCCATCACATGATTTTCCTTTGTCGGGAATCGTTGTGTTATTTCAACTACGACTAAAATGTTTTGCCCTTTCTTTACTTCTTATTGGTACTTTAGTCAGCCGTGCCTATGGAAGTGCCAAAATACTTTCACATCAAGCATTCTTAATTCATAACACATCTATCCCTTTGTAGATATCAACGAATGTGAAGAAATCATTTCTCCTTGTCCAAAACACCTGGAGTGTTTCAACACAGCAGGCTCTTTTATTTGCTCAGGTTGGTTCAGATCAATTTAAAATGGTTGAACATGTAGAACATATCAGACATGTCTTTTGGTTCTGACTCTTGAAATCTCCTGCTGTGATCCAGAGCCCTCTTCGCTGTCTGCTGTCTCCATTGTCACTGCAGTGATAGTAGTGATCGGTGGTGCAGCTGCGCTGGTGATGATCATGATCTGTTATCGAAGGTGAGCAACAGTCTACAAGTAGAAAAATAATTTATGTGCACTGCTTTACCGGAAAAAAAAAAGAAAGAAGCGTTTTCTTTAAAGAAAATAAAAATAAAAAGTCACCACCTGACTTAATAAAGAGCCTTCCATTGCACTTGTGCTTGAGTAAGAAATATATTTGGCTGGCAAAAGGTTTTTTAATCCTAAATGATTAGGTTAATAACTTCTCAATTTTAAAACATCAGTGTCAGAAGATAAATTGTGTGGTCATGGCCAAATTGTTACTTCATTCAAAAGGTTCAGATCACTCGAACTAAGGAGATTGTGGAAACTACAAAAATTGGGTTAAGAACTACTCAACTCACAATGAAAACCAGGAAGGACAGTCGTGAGTTATCGTTTTCAAGGAAGAAATTAGGTTGGAAGGAAATTTGAGATGGCCTAAACATCTGGTGAAATCAAATCAAAGTAGATTAACAGTACAACTCACAACAATTATTCTTTTCACACAGGTATCTAGAGTAACTAGCTGTGTAGCCTGAAGAAAAACACTTAAAAGTGAGGGAATAGTGAAGAGAACAAAATACTTCAGTTTGTCAGGGATCATTAAGATTGGATTGTGGATCAATGAGAAATGGTCATGTCCTCTGGTGAGTCCAGGTTTAGCCTGTTCCAGACTGATGGGAACATCAGGGTAAGGAGGACAGTGGATGAAGTGCAACACCTATCATGCCTTATGGTCACCATGAAACCTGTGAGGGCAATGATATGATCCGGAGTTGCCTAAACCCATCAATACTCTTTTCTTTTTCTCCATTGTCAAAGGCATGTTCCATGATGACAGTAGCAGGATTCATTGGGCTCTAATTGTCAAAATGGTTCAGGGAGCGTGAAACATCATTTTTCACACAAGGATTGGCAAACACAGAGTCCAGACCTGGAACCCATTCGAAAATCTTTGGGAACATCTCCGTAAAAAAAATGATTGCTGTTCTGAACGGAAATAAATGTTGTGGCTTTGCATAAGCTTACTGAAACAAGGCCGTGCCCAATGTGTGCATAGTCGCAGCTTAATGTGGTCTAAAAAGATTAGCGTGTGACTTTCTTTTTTTGACCAGGCAGTGTATGTAGTAAATAATGCCATAAATATTGAGTGGATTAACAAGTAAAATGTTTTTTTTAGAAACTCATCCATTCCTGACAATAAAACATAACTAAGGCCTGTAATGTAAATTGAAATGACTGAATTTGTTTCTTGCAGATATTTTCCCAAGACAGAGGAGCTGATCACTGCTGAATGTTGCCAGGGAAACGGTTGAAGTTTCAGCAATTTTTCATGGAATATCCCTGTTTATCGCTTTGTGTGAAGAACTTACTGTAGTCAAGTATTTTGTTCTTTTAATTTATAAAAAAGCTATGTCACACCAATGCTGAGCAAATCAACACTTAATTAAGTATAGTTGTTGATGGCTAATGATCAGGATATCACATTTTGTTCTTCAACTACACATTATGATAGTACCCAGCCTGTATTTGTAAACTCCCAGGCAAACCATTTATTTAGGTCTAAAGAAATCTGTACAAAGAGGCCGTGAAAACAGAAGCCGTTGCAATCCGGAAACCAAAGCCTTACTGGACTGTTTATTCCTTAAGCAGATTTTCAGACCATAAAGCACCTTTGAGCTGGTCTTAGTATTTCCTGTGTTGTTGAGCCCGATTTCTGCTAATAAACTTGTTGAGCAACAGTGGGTGTGTGTCAGGGTGGCCTCAGGGTTTCCAGCAATGGCCTAATTCTGAAACATAATCTATGACATTTCCTGAGTGTTGTGCTGGGTTGAAATTAATGGCAATGAGATGAGTCATCACCTTTGTGTACAATAGAGACCTATAAATGACACACAGTACAAAGGTGAGAGTCAGGCTACAATGCCTCGTGTTTAATGGAGTGTTTACACAGATAATTATCAATACACTAAGGTTGGAAACCTCAAACCCATAATATGGCTAAAAAGCAGTTATTGCACTTTTCTAACATTAGATTCTTCATTTTTATCAAGAAATACTTTTCTGTAAAAAAAAAAAAAGGTCCATTGATAAAAGAGGTAAATGTTCATTCTGTAATATGGCTGTGTTTAGCTTTCATGAAAAGTCTTGTATGGCTTTCATTCAACTGTTCTCTGCAGATGTGCAACACCATATTAAAACATTCCAATAATTTGTAATAAAGCTTGTTTATTCTTTTTCTACATTGTAAAGCTCTCTCTATTTTGATTGTGAAGGTATAATGATTAAATAACAATACATCTGATTATTAAGAACAGACCTAACATGATCTCTTGATTGCAAGAGGCTGTAGATAATTCATTTCTGATTTTATGAGGCAGAGCAGGATGTGCAAGAACGCATTAACAACTTTAAGGCCATGCTGTGACAAAGTCTTTTCTATGATGTTGAAGCTGATAAGTGAATGCAGTTGGGAGATGCCACTGAGAACTGTATTTGTGTAAAAACAAAGAAAACTACTCCAGTCATTGCTTCATAGACACAAAACTACATTGCATAGTTGTAACACTTGAGGTAAGAAACCAACTAAACTCCCCATACTGCTTTCATTCTGTGTCGTGCTTTGTTTCCATAATAGTTTAACACACTAATACCTGAAACATGACACATGCAATCTATTGTTTTAATGTGAGAGGTTTTGTGCTCTCCACTGGAGAGATTTATAGTACACAAGATTAAAAACAAATATTTTCCACACGAATGATGACAGATACTGGAGGACAGTCGGTTTCCTGGCATGTGGTATAACAGGAAACATATTTGATATTAGTGGAAATATCATCCTTTAATGGTCTTCCTGCAATGCTGCTGGTTTGATTTTGAATTTCCAAAAGTGGCACTTTAACAATTTTCTGCTTCCCTTGTTGGCTGAGCTCTGCTACTAAAACTGACCTAAGACCTGTGTGCTACCAAAGTAACCCCAGTGTTGTGAGGGTAATCAGAGTGTTCATGCTGTCCTGTGATGTACCTAAGGTCCACTAGCTCTGGTCAGTGAGGTAGAAACCTAACTTGGCCACAGTCATCTCCCTGCGAAGACGCATCACCTCCCAAAACATCTGCTCCGCTGGAAGATGACAGAACAAAATACAACATGTCAGCTCCCAGATCAAAATCCACGATGGTAAAGCAAGAAGCAAAAGTGAGATGTCTGTGTTCTCTTACCGTCATGTCTCACCAGGCCCTGCTGGATGTAGCGAATATAAGTAAAAAAATTGCATACAGCTGTTATCTAAAAATTTTTAAAAAAAAACATGTCAAATTAACATTTAGCAGCCCTTAATAGTGACAAAATGTTCGTAAAGAAAGTTACAAAAAGATTATAGCTACCCGTGCTCGGCACGAGGGAGAGATGTAATAGTAGTTCCCCTTGTCGCCCAGTTTAATGCGATGTCTGCAGAGCCGCGACAGGCCACTAAGTGCACATTTTCTACGAGGGGGGAGAAGCTCGACTTAAAAATGATTGACAACACATATATCCACACAGTCACTGTTTTATGAGAGCAGATACAAGAGATGAGTTACCGTTCTTCAGATACTCAGCAATGAAATCTACATATCGTAATGAATAAAGCTACAAGATGGCACATTTACTATGGAAGCATACTTCAGAGGACAAACTATTAAAAACTTTCACAGTCATGTAGAGTTAGTCAGAGAAAGGAAAGTTTAGGTTACACTGCGGCAAACCCATAAACATGCAAAGCTTTACAGATTTTACAACTTTGAACACATCTGGATGGGCAGATCTTAATTCATGCTACAGTGACATGAGTTAGTGAAAACATGAGCGAGTGACTGATTTCCTGAAGGGACTTACGTCTCTACTGCAGCTCTAAAGCCACTGGAAAAAAAAAAGATTTTAGATCAGTCAGTGATTAGAAATGTGCCCCGTGATTCTCTCAGACAACAGTGAGAAAATGAGATGGTTGATGATCATAAATCCCCCGTGGATGAGCCGAGACCAAAGAGAGTGAATGGCCAGTTTTGATTTTATAAGCGAGTAGTAAAAGAGAAGACAGAAAGACTTCATTACAGGCACTGAAAACTCACTTAGGGCCTCCACACTCTACAGCAGAGGCTTTAACCATCGGTAATGCTGACATGGCCACAGGCTCAATAGTCAGTGAGTTGTTTTCCACGGCACTCTGTACCAGCTGGGAAAGCTGTGGAGGAGAGTGACAACAATGTTAACATACCCCCCATTTATAGATTTAAATGAAGCAGCGTGGTGTCTGACCTCTGATCTTGTGAACGACAGGCAGGGTCCGACGTCTTCTCTGTAAAGGCGGCCTAAGAAGGCAGAGCATCGATCCAGACTTGGATGTTCCCTCCACATCAAAAACTCTGCAAACAGAATCGAGTCCATCTGCAGAGGGAGAACAAGCAATCATCTGCTGAGTCAGTAAACTGCCTCTCCATCATGCAGCTATGATGCACCCCTTCAAATAAAGCCGTTTTAGGAAAAAATGCAGTAGGTAACATCGTTGTGGAACTGAGCTGAAAAGATCCACAGCTTAACATTTATTGCTGTTCAAGCACTATTTTAATGTACTGATATAATGCTTGCTGATATAATGATGGTGTTAAATTTTCAATATTTTGCGTAGCCCTACCGTTAAATTGTGCAGGGAATAAGACATGTCAGAAAAAAAATTAGCAACTGACAAAAGACTCTATTAGAAGAGTCTTTAACTCCAAACAGCTGTTTAAAGGGGACATACACGACTCTCAAAAAGTTAGGGATATTCAACTTTTGGGTGAAAATTAGAGAAAATATAAAAAGTTCATGCTACACTGATATTATATCATGAATGTAGGGCGTTTAAGTAGAATTGTACATTGGTAATTCCTATATCTCAAACACTTAATTAAAAAAGAAGCTAACAATAGTGGTTGTTATATAACCACACAAAAACGGCAATGTCTCAACAACTTGTCATGTGTTAGGTGTCGTCTTGGTCTGATGATGTCAAAATGTGAACAGTATGATGAGGATTGTTCAAATACAAGCTGTCAATGAACCAGAACATTTATTGCTCGATTCACGGCTCAGACGCTTCTTTTGTTTAGGATTAATCACCTTGTTAGAGAACAGCATGTTATGCAATAACTACTTAAGCATTGAAAAGTTGTGCATGTGCATTCAAAAAAGTTTAAAGAAAGTCAAATTAAGTTCACTTGTAAAGGTTCATTCTGATCTCATACAAAAAGCTCAATATGCCTAACTTTTTCTGTTGTTTCAGAGCATATAGGCTGGTGTCTATGATGGCTCCCAACTCATAAGAACAGAAAATTACAAAAAATCTTTTATCTATTTGAGGCTGTTCTGGTCTGAAATTCATTCAGTGATAAATGAAACATAATGTAACAGCACACTCAGCTCAGAGAAATATTATCCAGTTACAAAGTCAAAAGTTAAACTCTTATCTTTTTGTTTTGCTTTTAACAGCAAATTCTCATCACTTACAAAAAATAAGCTACTAAATGTCATCCAGTACATGGTCTGATGTTTTATTAAATCAAGAATGAGTAATGATGGATTTTTATTGTACTCTCCAAGCTGCCTGTCTGGCAAAATTGCTTAAAGTGAGTTAAGTCAGCACTGATAAACTTTACCCACATTCCAGACTATGAAATGTGATTTATGGCAGGTTTTCTTTCATTTTCCCCGTTTGTCAAGTTACCTGTGAGCTGTCAGTGCTGAGGCCCTCCACCTGTTCCTTCAATTGAGGGTTATAATTCACACTGACAGACTGGCCAGGTAGAAGGCAGAAAATCAGAGAGAGGAGAGCAGGAACTGCAGGCTGAGAAAGGCAGAGACATCAGAGACAGACAGGAAGAAGAAGTCAGGGAAAAAGGTAAGTTGTGAGGGAAAACCAAGAACTTGGCTTAATGCAAAGGGCAGAATGACTAGAGAAGAGAATAATAAGACAGGAAAAGAGGAGTGTGAGTCCACACTTAGAGAAACACAAATGAGGAAAAGACGGACAAATGTATAATCTTCATTCGGTTTACCTCTCGGTCCTCTTTAGCCACAGGCTGAATGGAAACGGAGGAATGTTCTGGTTTTCCGGTTGAGGTTGGAAAGGCTCCGCTGGCACTCTTGTTGCGAATGTGTCCCCCAATATGTTTGTGCGCTCCCCTGGTACCTGAAGACTGCAGCTGAGGATGTAGCTGGCGGTTTGGTGAAGAAGGCGTAGATGTCAACACCAGAGTCTTGAGTGCTGTCACCTCTGCTTGTAAAACATCAATCTGAGAACCAGAGAAGAAAAAATTCATTTTGCCATTTATGAAGAAATAAAGAAGGTGACTAGAAAAAGTGTTGTGGTAATCATTTAGCGGCTCATATTTTCAACTAGAATAAAGAAAAAAATATCAAGTATTTCACACACCTTCCCTTGAGCTTCCTTCAGTTGTTTCTCTGCTGCTGCTTGTTTCACATTTGCTTCACGCACCATCTTATGAGCTTCCTGTTAAAAAGACAAGAGTTAAAAGTCTGAGAAGCCTGACATGCCCGTTCGGTGCACAGAACCACGAGGGAAGTCACTGTTGACAAAGTGTTTAGAAAAATGGCATTAGATGAACTATCTGTCACAGGCAAATTTCAACCAGTCAGCTAAAAGTACCAGCATCGGCAGAAAAATAAAAACATCATCCACCTGGAAAAAACCACAGTAACTTTGTTCTGGTACAACTGATATTAACCCTAACCTCTTCAAGAGCTACCACTGTTGACTACTGTCACACCAAAACATCCTGATATCTCTACGTTTTGCAGGCACATCACAAGCCATCACCAATCACAAGCCTTGGATAGAGTCATCCTGATTGGATGCTTCACAGCCCCCTGACAGCACTGTAAAAGGTAATGTCCGGTGCCAATGGTGGTAGAAGTTAGTCGTCTTCTTACGTGTTTGGTAGGTTTTTATATTTCTATATCGTTTTATAAAGTATACTTTTACCGAGAAGTCCTTTGTATGACGCAGATAAAAATATACTTTATAAAATGATATAAGAATATAAAACCCACCAAACACATAAGAAGATGACTAACTTCTACCACCATCGGCACCAGATACCACCTTTTACAGTGCTGTCAGGATATAACTGTATCCGAGGCTTGTGATTGGTTGGAATTGTAGCACATTTATAGCACTACATCAAGTTGAGCGGGCGTGTTGACAGAACTGAGCACATATCCTGAACTGCAAACATGTGCCCAGCTTGTGTCAGTGCTCAGACCGAGGCAGCAGATGAAAGAAACAGAGGTATCTTTTTTTTATCAGCGTGTGTCTCCACATATAGGAGCAAGCAGAAATAAATTTTATGTTCACAAAATAAATTTTTGTTCACTCCGATTAATTTTTCTTTCTGCTAAAAAGAAAATTCTGCTTGAAATATAATTGATGTGCCTGCAAAACGTATTTGTCTACGCTCAGAATGGCTCTCTGCTCGCTCAACAATAAGGTACAATGACAACACCATAATAATCTGTTCCCAATTTAAAATTATTAACCTGATTGATTCTATTCTACAGATTTCCAAATGAATGGATACTCGGCATCATTTTCAACATTTAGAATCTATTATTGCTTTGCAGGGATTCTCAATGATTTGGTGACTATACATTTGTGAGAAAAACACTGCACCTCAAAGTTGGTTTTGTAACTTGTTTTTGTTGCCCCTGAGTGATGCAGATTTAAAATGCAGAACATTTGCAAATTGCAGCAGTTGTCAAAATTACACTGAACTCAGCAGTGTTACTTAGAGCTGACCTCAAACAGACTGGCAGTGAGCTCCTCCAGCTCTTGCTCCAGCTGATTCCTGACTTGTGAAAGACGCTCACACTCCTTGTCTTTTAGTTTCAGTTCCTGAGATGCGAAGAAGAAAATATTGCAAACACACTTAACTGGGAAGAACATTTGCACTGTCAAGCATTTTTTTTTAACTTTTTCAGACCATCTTTTGTTTGTGTATGAATGGAAACATGAAGTAGGTTACAACACCTTCTTTGCAGCATCCAGCTGTTCCCTGAGGATCTCTGACCCTTTTTCTCTTATTTCTTTTTCTCTGATCTCCAGCGAGGAGCTGCGGAGCCGGGAGAGCTCGCCATGCGATCTGCGTGGGGTGGGCCCGGCATGGCCTTCTCCCGCCACTCTGGATTCTGGCTCTGGATCCAGATCTACCAACCTTTATAAGATCACAGAGACATATATAAAACTGACACAAAAACAATCAATCAAAAGCTGAATATAAAAACTTTTATTTAATCTACTGTAAAGCTCCACATCACAAAGTAGTCTAAAACAACAGTCTCAACTTAACCTTTATAACCTTTTATGGAATAATTATACAATAAAATTTAAAGGTTTAAACTCAGAATTTTTGTCATGTTTCTAGTTTCTTTGCAGGCAAGGAGATAAAATGTTTTTGCTGACAGTTTGACATTTTCCAGTAAACCCTTAGGTTTTATAGGGCTATGATAATCAGCTGTACGATGAGATGCTGTTTATGGTGCTTTAAATTTCAAGGTGTTACTCTGAGCCAAACTGGTTATCCACCACCTTTACAAAACTAAAGCCATACTATTCATAAATGCAAAACCCGAAGCATCCACTGTTGTTTTTTATGTACAACAGTACATTTTTCCCTGATTTACATTGATATATTAAAGTTTTTCCATTTTAAATAAGTATTAGATGCTCACGTAAGTTAAATTATTACAACCAAATGGTGTTTTTGTCTTATGACCAGTGGTTTGTGACAGTAAACAACTGTTAAAAACAATAACAGACTCATACAAATGCCCTTGTAAATCATGTTAAGTGTAACAGCTACTGAGCCATTTTTCACAAAATCAGGACTCTGAACCAGTTAGACTCAGATATAATAAAGTCATGTTGGATTGACTCCAGGAAGAACAGCTGTACTTGTTATAGCTAATGGAGATCAAAATAAATACAAAAACATACTATCAGCATCTGTGTTTCAGAACATTTCAACTAAATCTAAGTGATTTCCAGCTAAAAGTATCTGCATATCCTCTGTTTACTCATATGTACCACTAATGTTCCCACTGGGTTAAAACTGTAGCAGTACTTCAGCCGTGGACCCCAGAGGGACCCCAGACCATAGTTTGGGACCCTTTGGTACTGTCTTAACAATATCAATATGTCATTTTGATTAAAGCTTTACCGATAACATTGTTAATTGTAGCTATATTTATCCCAAAGAAAAATACCAGAGAAGCGAACTACCTGGAGAAGCTTTAGCAAACTAAGCTAGTTAGCTACAACTTTTAAACACGGAGAGGTCTCTTGTCAGTATCCGCCCTTACCCCACCAGCGCTGTCCAGGACAGAAAATAAACCTCCCCCTGTCCACGCAGATGTCAGCTTCTCCCTCCACCTTCCTTCGGCTGATGCAGTTGTTAAATTGACAACAAAAATTGTAGATGTGAGCTAGTGTTTCTGGGTTTCAGTGAAACTAACACCAGCCGTTTTAAATCACAGCGGAGGAATGCGGACGCTGACGTAAACAGCGGCAGCAGCTCACACAGCGGCAGCGGTCACAAAAACACGAAGAGAGGAAGCACAAGTGAAACGCAAGCTTTTTTCTTTTTATTCCTTCCAGGAATATCACTGTTTCCTTATCATTGTTTAGAAGCTGGCGGAAAACTGTCTTTCTGCTCCGTTTCTGCCCTCCTCTCTCAAAAGTCACATGACAGCGCATCCACTCCCAACTCATCCCGTCTGGAGACAGTAAAGTCAACACCATGGCTCACGTCATGGGGCAACATTTTTAAGTCCAGGTGTAAATCTACTTGGTGCAGGTCACAACAAACGAATTACAAAGAATACATTTTTGCTATTTTTTCTTGCTGCTGTGTTTGTTCATTATGATACTGTATATAGCCTATTAGATATTATTTTCTGGCTTTAGAATGACTTCAGTTTCTTATCCTGCCCTAGATAATCACCCATCTTATTTGACAACTAAAAACCTTCATAACTTTGCAGAACATAAGTGAGAACATGAGCAGATCATCAGGCATGCTGGTGACTGAGGGTGATTTATCAAAGTTCTGCTCGCTCCATTGAACCTTCTTCTCTCTGTGTCCTCTCATTTCCTGCCATAAACCCTCTGCGCCTTTTAATAAAGGCAAAAAGTCCAACTAAGTTGAACTAAACAGAAACATAATTTCTTCTGTTACTTCATATATTGGAAATAGTCATTTGACTGTGATTAAAGCATCAGCAATCCAAAAGTGGACGTCCATTAGTGAGCAATTGTCTTTTACAAACTTTAAACCGTTTTGTTATTGCTGATGTTGAACTATATGTTTGTCATGATACACTACTCTACAGCAGTACCTGACAAAATGTTCTTCCTTCTGTTACTGTGGGACCATGAAAATATACTTGTATCCTTACATATTGTATTAATGATCCTTCTCTACTGAGTGAAGAAGATTAACTTTAGCTGGCCTGGAGCACTCAGACCTTTGTGGCTATCTTTTTAACCAACGAAGCCTTTGACCCACACAGGTAAGATCAGACTTTTTGCTGTTGGGATACTCAGGTTTGCATTCATACTTACTGTCCAACAACACAACGCTCCTCCTCAATAACCCTGCTGGACTTGTGTCTGACCGCAGGAACTTCAGGTGTTCCAAAAAAGACTGGAGAAGAGTACACTGCTATTCCAGATCTTCCTACTTTGAGGATTTCATATCCTGGGCTTGATGACACTGAAGACGGCGTAGATGAAGAAATGTGGACGGCGTGAATTCCCTCAAACGCATCCATGTGTCTTTCTCAGGCAGTACAGAAGCTGGTGGTTATTTCCAGTGAGAGCTTAGTTTCTTAAATGGTTAGAGTGGTTGAGGATGACCTTGAGACTGTTGGTATCAAACGCCTTACAGATCCTGAGAAGAGAGTGTTACACATGAAAACTCAAACATATCTTTCTTTTCTTCAGAGGTACAGGACGTCAGGCTCTTTTCTTTGCAGCTTGTCAGGCAAAAGAAATTTGTTTCTGTGAGATATCTAGAGTAAACATAAAGTAGCTATCACATACTGTAGAGTATGATAATAAAACAAATCTAGAAAGACTTAAGGATATAATTTGCCAGAATATACTCACCAAGATGGACAAAACTGATTCCCAGTTGCCAGTGCACAAAAATATCTGCAAAATCAGCAGAAATTCTGCTTTAATAATCTCTATTTTAAGAGTTTAGCTTACAAAACTCCTTGCACTTCGCCCTGCTATTGGTCTCCTGGTTAGGAAGGGTTAATCACTAACACCTTCTGACCAGTAACAATTCGGCTGTACACATTTTTTCCAGTGGAGGGGGTCACACACAGTCTCACCTGACCAAGAGTTTTCTACGGTCAGGTACCAAGCACCACTTTGAATGGAAAAACACAAAACACATAAGTCATCCTGAACTCCAGAGAGGAATATCTGTTCAGAGGTTTGATGTTTAATGCAGTGAAATGATTCTGGATGTCTGTTTAATTTTAAAGGGAAGAATCAAACAATTCCTGAGACGTGTTTCACAGATTCAGCTCAAATCTAAGCACTTTGCATTCATGCCTTAAAACCAGCCTATATGTGGCAGTGCGAGGACTCTGCAGTGCTCCGATTTGCTCAGATTAACAGGACTCGGCCTAACAATGCAGCTTTGTTGCAGAAACAGATTAACACATCAAGTGACCGGAGGTGTAAGAGTCTCTCGCTCTCTTTTTCTTTCCTACTTTTCTGTCTCCAACATTCTCCCTGGACGCTGCCGCGACACATCTCAAGCCACAGCAAGTATGATGGCCAGGCATTTTCCTATTCAGTGGTAAGTGAAGAATTGTGAGCTTTAAATGATGTGTTTCTCTGGTTTACCTCTGAACATTTTACCTCAAACTTTGTAGTGTATTTATAAAATTTAAGAAAGTGTTCATTCAAATAACTGATAGAATATAAATTGAAGAAAAAGTTGATTTATAATGGGAACAAGGCTCTGCTTCTTAATACAATAGAGATGTAAAATTAAATCTAATGAAATAAGGAAGTCCTAAACATACCAGAACTAAACCTCTTGTTAATTTTTTATAGGTTTGTGGCCATGTTGGCCTCCTGAGTTCCAGGCTGATCGCTGAAGTTGAGCTCAGGTGAAGCCAAACAAAACAAAAAACAGTGGTTTCTTTCATGTCAGGCTACAGACAGACTGCAAGTTGGTCAACAAGCAGCAGCAGTAATGACAGTGACGTACTCCCGTAGAGTTGCTGATGCAGGTCTGGGGACTTTCTTTAACCTACTTCTGCGATGGAAGGGCAGCATCTATAAACTGCTGTACAGAGAGCTCATCATCTTCACTCTACTCTACTATTTCCTCAGCATAGTTTACAGGTAATCATTGACAAGAAACAGTTTTAGAAATAGTTTTAGAGCAATGAACTCCGAGATGATTATGAGATGATGACATCTTAATCAGATCTACAACAATAACACTGTCATTTTTATTGAAGATTTGAAAATAGTGATGCAAAATGAATACAGCTGTAGGAAAAGCTGTTT
Source organism: Atherinosoma microstoma (assembly GCA_037177055.1). Taxonomy (NCBI): domain Eukaryota; kingdom Metazoa; phylum Chordata; class Actinopteri; order Atheriniformes; family Atherinidae; genus Atherinosoma; species Atherinosoma microstoma. Next base: position 20,848,237 of record JBBBVU010000010.1, read on the forward strand.
TCATCTAATTTTGAATGCACCAGCTGCTGCCATCAAATAAAAATGTGTAATTTTCTTACTGAATTTACTTTTTAAATGCAGGGCAGAACATGGTTGTGCATCTGTATGAAACCCTTATGGCCACAGGGCTCAGTCCCTGCCGATGCATCACAAATAAATACTTATCTATGCCTATATATGTGTTATGAATAGTAATGATTAAAAACTTTGTGTAGAAAGTTATTTCTTTTTCTTTTTTTGTTTATTGTAAAACATTCAGTGACTTTTAGCCACCAGTTATCCCTATGGGTATATGGATGTTCTGTATATTTCAACACAATTCAGTGAAACTTGTTGAAGCTCTGAAACAATTTTACAAACTCACCAGATCTATCTCCTAGAAGAAACTTTTAAACAATCAAAACTGGAGGGGAAAAAAAATATTTGGAGTAGAATCTGGAGTGGGTTTCAAGTGATTATTTTATTGTAGATTCTAGAATATCCCCAACATAAACTGGGAGGATTGGGTGAACTGCCATGGACTGACCCACAAGCCTTATAAATGCCCCCTTGCTATGTTACAGTTTCTAAACAGGGTCCTCTAAGGTAAAACTCTCCAGTAGTTCTCATGGGAAGATGTTTTGACATAAGAAGCGAGCCCTTCAGGGGGAGTTTCAACACATAGGTTGAGAACCACTGCTAGAAAACCCAGATTACGTTAGGTAAGCCAGGGTGGCACAACCTTTTTGTCACAGTGCTCACCTCAGTGCTTTTTAAATTGAGTTGTACTTTTTATTCCCACAAGATTTGTACTAAAGGATGACCAGAAGAGGCTGTTTGAGAGGCTGTCCATATACTGTGACCGCTACGCCGAGCTCATCCCTGTGTCATTTGTATTGGGTGAGTCTGGGCTGACAATTTATTGTTCTTGAATGCTATTGTTGAACTCTGACACTTATTATTGTTATATTTTCCTAAAACTTTTTATCCAGGTTTCTATGTGACCTTGGTTGTATCCCGTTGGTGGGGCCAGTTTGAAAACGTTCCCTGGCCAGACCGTTTGGCGGCATTAGTGGGGGGTCATGTTCGTGGAGCTGATGACACCTCCAAGCTGACCCGAAGAACTTTGATGCGCTACGTTAATCTCTCTGGGGTACTCATCTACCGCTCTGTTAGCACAGCTGTCTACAAGAGGTTTCCCACCATGGAGCATCTGGTGCAGGCAGGTACGGTATGGGGATGAAACCAACTTAAAGCCAAGAATTCAAATGAATCTAAAGCTATTATCTCAGAATAAGTCATTTGAAATCTTAAAGAAGCTGTAAGGTAGAGCTTTTAGAGGAGCGTGCAACAGATTCACAGTGTAATATGGCTGATTTCATCTCCATGCTGTTTGCCCATTTCAGGTTTGATGACATCAGAAGAGCTGAGGCACCTGGAGAATCTGCCTTCCCCACACAACAAGTTCTGGGTGCCCTGCATGTGGTTTGTCAGCCTGGCTCTGAGAGCACGGACTGAGGGGCGCATCAACAATGACGTGGCCCTCACAGCCATTCTCACTGTAGGTGAATGTGTGCATCTGTCTGCAGGTCAGAAACGCCTGAGCTTCATCACTTTCTGGTTTTGCTACACCTGCTTTGTGTCTTTCTGTTCAGGAGCTGAACAGCTTACGGGCCAAGTGTATGAAGCTGTATGGTTATGACTGGATCAGCCTGCCTCTCGTCTATACTCAGGTTCTACTGATAATAGATTCACTGAAATATAGCCGATGCCTTGACAGTAGAACAATAGACAACAGTGATAGCTGACTGAAACCCTTTCCTGACTATAATTGTCTGCCTGAAATGATTAACTCAGTAAAAATGTATTTGATTAACCAAAAAACATCAACAAAATAATACTTGTGTAATGTGTTCTAATAAGGTGGCAACAGTAGCAGTCTACAGCTTTTTCCTGGCTAGTCTAATTGGTCGTCAGTTCTTGGATCCGGTTCAGGGATACCCTGGTCATGATGTGGACTTCTACCTGCCTGTTTTTACTCTGCTGCAGTTCTTCTTCTATGTTGGTTGGCTGAAGGTGAGGCATAACTAATAGATCATCTTTTGTCCTCATTTTTACATTCCGAGCTTCTCTGAGAAGTGTTTTGTCTCCTGGTCTCAGGTGGCTGAGCAGCTCATAAATCCTTTTGGTGAAGATGATGATGACTTTGAAACCAACTGGCTTGTTGATCGCAATTTGCAGGTGTGGATCAGAGCCAAACTATTTGCACCTTATTTGTCAGGGCTGATAGATAGAGGCTGTCTTGTTTGACTTGCAGGGTTTTCATTGTGTTGCAGGTGTCTTTGTTATCGGTGGATGAGATGTACGACAGCCTGCCACTGATTGAGAGGGACATGTACTGGAATGAGTCTGAACCGCAGCCCCCCTACACAACTGCAAGTGTTGAACACCGCAAACCCTCCTTCATGGGCTCAGCGCTGGATATCAGGTAAACTTTTTTTATTCGCTGGAAGACAACTCTTGAATATTTCACATGGTTAACCACTTTCTTGATCTTCCGCAGTGTTCCTAAAGAGGAAATGGAGTTTCAGTCCAACCTGGAGCAGATTAAAGAAAATGAGGAGGCCAACTACTCCACCCCGCTGCTTGGAGGGCTGGGACGTCTACTCGGTGTCCAATCTCCTAACTTTCCTCGCTCTTCTCGGGTCTCTCTGCTGCGCCGCCGCCCTGGAGCTCCACTAAGCCGTTACCCTCTGTACCTGCACCCAGAAGCACAATTGACTCCGAGTCAAGGTCACCAGCCTCTGAACCAGGAACGAGACCCAGACTACGCCTTCTCCACCATGCCCTTGTATGAGAGACCAGGTTTCTACAGCTGCCCACAAACACCCATCCACTGCGTGCCCCCTGCAATGCCCCGCCCTCGGCCCCCTCGACGAACCCAAAATGAGTGGGATCGCAGTTGTAGCTCCATGGCACCCCCAATGGTGGGCTCACAGTTGCTGCCTCCCGACACCCCGAACCACCTCCCACCACCACCGTCCTCTGCTTTCCCCTGGCTGGGTGGGGATGGCGAAATGCAGAGTGCTCCAACTTTTTCCTTCCCTGACCCTCCACCTGAACTCTGTCCAATATCTAAACTCAGGCCGGGACATGGCCTGCTGTCTCGCCGTCCTCCGCCTCCTCGCCTCACACTGGAACCCCTCCAGTCAGCTGACAGTCAGCCTGGACCCTCGAGTGCTCGGGCCACAGGAAGTGGAGGAGAAAGAGTGTTCTCATTCACTCCCCCCTCTAACTCAGCAGTACCAAATCCCAGTAATCCCAACAGCAGCTCCAGCAGCATTAATGCAACAAGCACAAACAGCACTGGCACAACAGGAAGTCTCTGCAATGGAACAAACCACAGTAGTTTTAGTAACCATGGGAACTTCAACTCCAACATGAGGGCAAGCAATGGCGGGCTGAGCAATAACGCGAACACTGCAGCGCCATTGCAGCAAGAAACCAATCAGCAAAACTCACCCAATGATTCAGGAATCTCATTGGCTGAAGGGGACCTGCTGGGTGTTCTGGTGGATGGTGGTGTTAACAAGGCAGCAGGAGGAAGGGAGCAGGAATGAAGGAAAGATCTGATCTTAAACAGAAGTGGACATAACCACCATGATGTCGTTTATCAGTTTGAGAACTTGTGTTTTGAAACCTCAAGCTTGACATTATGGGTTTTGAGGATTTTCTTTTCTTTTTCCCTTTGGAGCCACAATTGACCATTTTTGGACAAGAGGGAAGATGAAGTGTGTCATTTTAGACTGGGAAAAATAAAAATGTTTAAAAAAATTGGAGGTCTAATATCTATTTATTTAAAAAAAAATATATATATTTTTTTTAGAAAGAATGAGTTATATTAAATAATAACATGCATACATGCTGTGACCCCAGTCAAGAAAAAGGGGATAGTAATATTAAAACCAGGATAAGCTGGTTAAGGTGGGGTCAAAAATTCAAAATGATTACACTAAGCTACTCCTATTCCTGAAATAACACCTCAGTATTGTATTTTAGGGGCTTTACCAACCAGTCGTAAACAAATGGTGGGAGCTAATCTAAGGGTTTACACACAAGACTTTACAATCTGTTCAGCTCGAAGCCAAGTGATGACGTTACATACTGTATTAGAAAAATTCATCAAACGGCCGAACTGTGGAAAAAATGAACACAGCTGCCCTGAATGGATGTCAGCAGCACAGATAAAAGGCGCCAGGGATTGGTAAACAGGAGGTTTAACAGTCCAACCAACAGAGGGAGGGGAGGAACACCTAGAGACCATTCAGCCAATCATGGAAGAGGAACTGCACAGCCAAATCTGTCTGCCATCACATATGTCATCAGAATACACACCAAACCAACATGACTAGGACTGGGGCTGTAACATAATGACCTGTGGTGGGAAACATAGCAGTCCAGTATTTTGTAAGAGATGATGAAATTCTCTATAATAAAAGTAATGTCCTGGATGTTTAGGGGCCAGTCCCTGGTGGCTGTCAGCCGTACTGCATATCAAATACCTTCCATACCTTCCATATGGGTGTTGTGTTTCAGCTCAAGTGGCTGCTACTTCCTCTTTTATTTATAGTCTACTGGTCTTGAACTGGACTATATTCATTCTAATATGTTTCATACCTATCTGGAGCCAGCATACACACAAATGAAAATGACTTAAAGCAATGACTTATTCTGCATTTCCTGGATTCTCTCATAGACACAATATTGGGGGAAAAATAAGATTATAACTTTTCCATTTTCCTCTGACACTCAGCAACAAGAACAATTCTGTTAGTGCTAGCTTCATCTGCAAATTATTAAATATTAAATGACATGTTGTGCTTCTTTTATCATTATGTTTTTTTCAATAAAAATCAATACCTGAAATTATTTGCATAATATTGCTTTATTATCTTATTTTATAAGCTTCATGCTGCATGTACAGTCTAAAATTCAAACTAGAAAGATTCCTAATGTAAAACACCTGCAAAGAGACACAAACCGCTCAATATAAACAGTTCAGTCTTTAATGACAAAAAAATATTTAACTCATGAAAGTTACTCAAAGTAATTATATAACTATGTCCCTCAACTAACTAAAAATACATACGTCTTTCACCGATGGATTATTCTGTTTATCAAGGTGTAATCTCAATTATTTGCTTCATTTTGTGCACATTTCATGGACAGAACAGGAGATATAATTTAGTGTTGTTTAAAGTAAAAAAACAAAAACACATTTAACTAAAGTATTTGTAAAACAATGTGTTTTTTCCATAAGTATTTATTGTCTACATAACACTGTATTACAGAACATACTGTTTATGGCTGTTTTCCAAACCCTTCTGGCTTGTCATTCTCCTCTTTGTCACCTACTACTGGTGGTTTATAGCTACTGTGCAGATGCGAGTAAAACTAAAGAGCAACTGTTCCTCCAAGGGCTATGTTAAAAGAGCATTTTTGTGTAACAGATCCACAGTTTCTTCAAATAATAATAATAATACAGCTGAACTATTAAATGCAAGTCATCATAATTTGACATATTGGAAATCCCAAAATATTCTGGTTGGACATACTTAAATGAAAATTATTACATAAATGCTTTTAAGTTCAGTAAAATGTAAGGATATCTATATAAGGACACATTCATAGCTTTAATTAAAGGTTTGTTCAGTTTTTTTTTTATTTCTATACACTATTTAGCGTTTGCAATTGCTAAATAGTTTATGTACGATGAGGTCAAATGATGTGAGGTCTGCAGAAGTCAAGAGGAATATTTGGACTTTGCAAACAGCTAACACCATAAATAACGCAGCAGCAATAGTAACATATTCCATAAATACACACACACACAGCTGGCATGCAGAGGTGAGTGGGAGGAACTAGGTTTAACTGGCTTCCTTGGCCATGGTGTGTTTATCAAAGAGGTACTCCGCCATGCCATTCTGAGGGGCTCCCATACGACGCAGGCTTGAGATCCAGTCCGCCAGCTGTTTGATGGATTTTACCTGCTCATCCAGAAAATGTGTTTCTATAAAGTCACACATCTGTGGAGGGAAAAGAAAAAACAAAACAAAGTTGCATTATATTATACTGGCAGATCAAAATGACAGATATTGTACTGTATGCCCTCTAAGTTTGCCTCTTACATGAGGATCATCGTGTTCAGTTGCCATTTTCTGCAGATCCAGCAGGGATTGGTTTACGCTCTTCTCCAGCTGTAGGGCACACTCCAGAGCCTCCAGGCCGCTCCCCCACTCATCCCTATCAGGTTTCTAGAACAAATAATTCATGACAATAAAACAATTATCTATTTTAAGCATAAAAAACAATGCACTTAAGTTACAGTCTTGGTCCTGGAAAACATTTGTCCTTTTCTAAAAATATTACCAACAAGCCTTGTTATAAGAAAGCTTTGCTTTGTGTTTTCTGCAAACAAAAGGGTATTGATGCAGTTTCCCACCTCTTCAAAAGCATTTTTTTTAAATTCATTATAGAGCATCCTCACATACCCTGACGTCCTGCAGAAAAATTCTGCCTCCACGGTTGTTCTGCAGACTCATAAGCTTCTCTGCATGCTCACGCTCCTCTTTGGACTGTGTGCTAAAAAACTTTGCAAAATGTGGTAGGAATTTATCATCCCTCTCAAAGTAGTATGCCTACAAATCCAAAACAAACACAGGAGGAAATAAATCAAATATTTATTGTCTCTTAAACATTGTGTGTTACAGCACATGACACAGCTGGCTTTAAAGTACTGCTTACCATAGAAAGATATACATAAGAGGCATACAGCTCCAAGTTGATCTGTCTGTTAATTGCTGCTTCACAGTCCTGGTGGAAGTTCTGTCGGATTTGTGAACTCATTTCTGTGTGGAATACAACAAAAGTAAATTATTTATTCATTCATTCATGAATGAATAAGTAAATGATCACATTTATAAATGAGCAAATGTTCTCACACTCCATCCAGTCAAATCAAAGACTGTACATATTTTATATGTTACTGTACAGCTGATTTGTTGGAGTAATCTTCAACAAAACCAGGTTGAAAAATACCAATTATAATATAGGATGACCATTGCTATTACATTAAGCTGTCTGCTAATTGTTTACACTGAAAAAGAGAGCATACTTATCACTTACAGAGAATAATCTTTCGAGGACACAGCTTTTTGTTTACATGTCAGTAATATGACATGGCAGAAAAACACATGATGTATCATGTAATCTTCTCAGCTGAGCACATTGTTTTCCTCTTGATATTTTCAGTGGTATCTTCTTATATTATACTTGATTAATCTGACCTTACTGGAATTTCCCTAAAAGTTTTGTCTTTAAATTCAATTAACCCAAAAACAAAACTTGCAGATCAATTAAACCAATAACTGTTTGAACCTTGATATATTTTCCACGGATTAGATTAAATATAATAATAATAATTATTATTATTATTATTATTATTTACACTTTACTTACAAAAAGTTAGCCTGATCCTTTAATTATCCGCTTAATCATAATTTTGATCACCAGTAATATGTGACCTCAGGGGTGGATTTGGGTGCATTTGTCCTTAAGAGGCATGAATGTATTCATATCGATCCAGACATCTACAGCTTAGGAAAAACGCCCAAACAGAAATGGATAACCTAGCATTACACTTTACCTTTTTTCTTAAAACGTGCAGCTGGTAAATAAATAAGGTCAATACGGAAAATACTGCTGACATATTGGCTAACGACACAAAGGGTAGACTGCACTAGTGGAAATTTATCGATGTACTTCAACATGTCAATACCTAATAACGTGCCTTTATCCTAGATAGCTCGACACCATATATCTCTAAAGCATTAGTTCACCCGTTATAAACAGCACAAGTGAACAAACATCTTAGCTAGCTTGTAAACTAACCATCAAGCTGTTACATAAACGTACCTGTTTCAACGACTGCCCACTTCTTACTGAAGTAATTACTGCACGCCGTGTTGGAGTCCGATGTGTTAACGTAAACGTTTCAAAGACAAACGTCAGTTTGTTATTGTTATACAACGTTGTCAGCAAAGGCGCAAACTACAAAACTACGTCGGGAGGTCAAACTGATCTAATTGCTGCATTCGAGGACCCTAGGAACTCAGAGCTTCTCATGCTAGGTTTTTCTGTGGCAACGTGACACATTAGCAGTTCACGATGTTTGTATGTTAAGTAAATTTGAACTACGTTCTCTCTTCATGCCTATGAAATGAGTATTTTAAATTATGCACTTCTTTCAACCTACTATGATTGGTGGCACTTTCCCCTTTTATCTATACTTTGCAATCATGTGTTGTGGTTGTCCGAGAACTGCCAAAGGACAACAGATGCAAATTAGATGTTAGGTGATATCTGTGCTTCTTTATAGGTTTTATTTTCATATCTATATTCGTTAAAGGACAATTGTCTCTTTCAAATAAATAAGGGAATGGGGGTGAGAGAGAAAAGAGTACTTCAAAAACTGCCTAATACGGCAAGGAAAAAAATATTCACGCAACTCCGAGGAAAACTTCACTAACCGAGGCACCATGAAAGCAGCACACTGGCGGTAAAAGGCGAAAAAGGCCGATTAAAAAAAAAAGAATAATGAAATAGTAGCCTGTTGACTTTCGGCAAGTCTTTCTTTTTCTATTAGATACGGACTAAAATAAAAATTGACAAAATATTTGATTACCATTAATGACAAAAACACAAAACTACGTGTGAAATTGTTTCAATTTACTGCTAAACAAGCAGATTTTTGTATCCGCAATCTTCCTTTTTTTAAACTAGTGTTATACCACATTTCTGTTTTTTAAGTTTAAGATTACCTACAGCTTTTCAGAGAGCTCAACTTACTCCAGTGGCAAGATGAAGGACTCAGTGCTCTTAACTGGTAAATGACTGAATGGCAAATGTCTAAAAATGGGGTCAACTACTTCAATCAAAAGTTCCTCCACCCCGATGACATGATTTGCGGACCAATGCCATGAATCATTGGGCTGAAATTGTGAGTATCACGTTCTGACTAGCCTATCACTGGTTTAACATCTTTGTGTAAAACTAAAGCCTCTCAAAGATAAAAACATCTGATGACGCTTGTCAAAACAATGGGTCCCAAAGCTGCCCCCCAAAAAGTATTACCTTATGGCAAACGTGGAGCCTTTTTGTATGCATGTAGTAGTGCAGAAAAGATTATTGGTTTGTTGAACTTTCTTACAATGAAAGTCAAGTTCTCAAAAAAAAAAAGATAAGGGAAAAGAAAAGAGTAACTTTATTAAGAACAAATCAAAACTTTATACAACAGAGTACAGTATCAGTACTGTATCAGTGTACAAACATCACTTTGCTCCAGCTGGAGGCGAATGCCACACTGCAGAGCTGGTGCGTTTAAAGTATCGAGGCTTGCTCTTGTAAAAAATGTTTTCCAGTCTTGGTGCCTCAATAATCCCAAAGAAAGAATCTAAATCTGGAGGGTTGAAGTATTGCTTCATAATTATCTGCTTCAGATTGGGAGCTGAAAAATGGAAAACAAATAAAATGTATCAGTTTAGAGACAACAATGTAACATTAACATTTAAATAAATATATTAAAGAATAAGAAGATTTTCACAAATGATAAACAGATTAATTGCAGAGTCAGTCGAAGACATTTTCTGCATTCTTTAGAAAATCTGAATTATCAGCCAATGTCTTAAAAAAAAAATAATAATAATAAAAAAAACAAAAAAAAAAAACAAACTTAGATGCACTGCAGCCCAAATATTTCTAGACATGCTGCAGAGGGACTTTCTCCTAAGACCTAAATTCATCCAGTCAGCTCCCTAAAGATCTCTGAATGAGACCATGTTTGAGATTTGGGGGGGGGCAGATCGGTTATACGCACCTTCCGCCCAGGACGGAATTGGTTTCCTCGGGGCAGACTCATCATCTGTAGAGTCATCACTGTTTTGATCCATGCCATAATCTTCCGCATTCTTAAACACAGTCAGAGGTTTATTGGCACCCTTTGGAGTAATGACGTATGATTGTGGTGAGGATTGCTGCAGGAGGAGGAAGAAGAAGGACATTGAGGCTTTAAACTGATGAAAAATGATGTATCAAGATTTTAAAAGATAGGAACCGATATGTGCCAAAAATTCCTCATTGAACTATACCGTAATATCCACGGTCACATTTAGGCCACCACCTTTTCCTACAGGTGTGCTCGTTAACGAGCGCTGAAAAGAAAAGTTGTAGGAAAAAAAGAGAACAATAAGTTTGGACAAAACAGTTGATAATGACAAACATCTCTGGAAAAGAGTTAAACAAAAAAGTATTACAATTATGAATTTGTGACAATCACAATTCTTCATAACTAAATAGCAAATGCTAAACCGGCGGCTGTTGCTCAGCCGTCGTCTACTAATCAGGAGGTCGGCGGTTCGATTCCCCTGACTACATGTCGAAGTGTCCTTGGGCAAGACACTGAAC